>VDFB02177953.1:0-26384 GCA_007258455.2 Sequoia sempervirens | reverse complement strand
CCCTATCCCACTTTCTCAAGCCCTCTCTCCAACTCTCTCCCACCCTCTCCAACCCACTCCAACCTATCTCCTACTCACCCACTCTCTCCAACCCTATCTCCCACACTCTCCCTCCCTATGTCCCACTCTGCCACTCTCTCCCATGCTCTACCGCCCTAAACCCTCTCCCACTCCCACCCTCTCTCCCATAAGCATACATACATGACACACCAGTATACATATACATACAAACATACAAACATACAAACATATCAACAAACATTCAATAAAGCGACATTTAACTAAAGGAGGACATAACGCAAGCGCGCTATTTGTTGCTAGCAATGCTCCTTGAAGAGGGAAAATGTCAAAAGCATAATATAACGCGAGCGCGTTATAACGCGAACACATTATATTTTGCATTGGGAATCCCCGAGCCTTAGCTTTGGTATTTGCCTTGGAATACCAAACCAAAGGCTTGGAGGGCATTCCCAAGGACCAGAGACGTGTTTTTTCCAAATTCAACAAATTTTCACATAATCGAGTTTGTGCTCACCATCAAGATTGCATCTGGTTCAATATCAAGAAAATCGAACACATGGGTAATGTTAGGTTCTTTATTAGCTTTCCAACGATGTAATTTTTTTCACTTTCTAACAACGTTAAGCCTTTCATCCATAATTTCTTTTGTTTGTATGTCCGTTTTTCTTCAAAAAGCAGTGTTTGGTATTTTTTTCGCTATAAATTAACCGTTCATCAAAATTTGAAATAAATTACATTTTTAGAAACTAGACTCCATTCCACAAATTTAAAAAAAAAAAAAAAACTATTACTTTCAAAAAAATTTAGGGGGAGCACGGCCAAAATTCTACTTTTTAGGAAGTGCCCACTTAGAAAATTAATAAAAAATCAAATATTTATTAAAAAATTATCAGAAAAAATCCAGTCCTTACTACATACTGTTATCTAACTTCTGACCAGAGCGATTTTAAAAATACTACAAAAAAGTCCACCGTGCTCGGGTCACACAAGAGTTGCTATGTTATGTTTTTCTGAAAAACAACAACAATTTGTGTGTGTCCCTCTTTTGAACCCCTTAATCTCAACCATTTTCAAAATAAATTAGTAGTTTAGAAAGTAGACTCGGAGCACTACGGTCCTTGTTTTTGTTCCATCTAAATTTTTTGAGTGTAGCTATCCTCAATTTCACGTCCAAGGTCAGTATTTCCTGATTTTAGAAAAAAAGTGGCCACTTAAGCCCCTTTTTTGGGAACCATCTTGGTGCACTTACCACGTTGAGCGCTGATGTGGCATCACATGATTGGTTGCTTTTTAGATCAAAGTAATACATTTTGTTTAATTATGGATAGTCAAATCACAACTATTGAGCATTATATAAACAACTACTATCACAACTATTGAAACATGCTCAACTACTGGGTCCTCTCCCCTAATGAACTATATCATTTATAGTAATGTTAGACTGTGAAGTGTAATTATTTATAAATTCTATCTTTTTTATCTACCAATTAAATCCAAATTGTTAATAGCAAATTTTAATATGAATAAGCTCCAAGACATCATAAAAATTGACAGTTGACTCTACTATCATTCATATCAACAATGGTGCCAAGTTAGTTTTATTAGCATGTCCTTGACAAACTAAGACACTATCATTCACTCTTTATTGTCAAGAATGTTGAACTTGTATCGTAAATTCTAAAATGCAATTAGGTGCTTTTAGTGAATGCATAATCATAAAACTTGTGGTATAATACAATTTTATGTTGAATGGGAAATTTGACACCTTTGTTGAGTTATACTATTAATATAATCTGTAGGTTGTTCCTTAAATTACTATCTTAGTCTTGAATATATTAAGATGTGAAAAGGTTGCTATTTTTTTCATTGTGTATTTATATTAATAGTGCGATATATTAAAAAGGACCATTTGAGCTAAACTATGTTTGACTCCACTGAGATATTTTGGCATGGTGTTCTTTAAATTTAAACTGTGAATACTTAGTAGATTGTGTCAATGCCATGGTGTGTTGATTGATAGTTGATTATTAGATTGTGATGAAATTACAAATTTAATTATTTTAATGTGAATTTTAGATCAATATATGATTACCAAGATGAAATTTTAATACTACGGGGTTAGGAAAAATAACAAATAAATCATTATTTAGGTTGAGACTAGGTATATACCTTGGTCTTCTTGTGACTAATCACTTCTACTAGAGATAGGAATGGTTTTAGATAAGAATCTATGTTGTACTTGACTGTAACTATACAATACAATTTAACTAGATAAGATGATAATAGTACCACTCATTCTTATGAGTATGCTACTCATTAAACAAGATCATTGTAGAAAGATAGCATATGGATCATGACAATGATTGGGGGAGGTTTAGAGTTACTTATTTGTTCTTGTTGCATATATAATTGGTTGGTGATTACAATCATTTGAAAAAATTAATTGGTCCCTTGCATAATCAATTCATAAGTGGTATTTTCATTCAAGGAATACTATTGAATGCACCATTCAAAAAATAATCTTGAATTGATACTTAGACCTATGTGTGTCAAGGAATATATCTTGATCTTGGATCAATAAGTGTCACAACTTGTGGAAGTTGATTAGTGAATAAGTGATATTAACGAGTCCATTGATTATCTTGCCTTGTCAAGAACATAAAAATAAACTTGTCCCTTTTGGGGCCTACATACAAATATGAATAGACACAATTGATGTACAAGAATGATTTAGATTGTCTAAGAAAAGTGAAATTAAGTCCAACTAGGTATCCTTGAGTGTGGTTAGGTGTAATTAGGTCCAATTATATCCAAGCATGTTCATTTTGATTGAATTAGGTAGACATAAGTCCAATTAATTGCAATTAGGTCCATATAGGTCTAATCAAGTCTAATAGGTCAACATAAGTTCAATCAAGTCACATATCAAAGGTCTAGTTAACTCCACCAAGGTCATAGTAGGACATTAGTTCCAATTAGTTTGATAAGTTCAGTTAAGGAAAGTCAGATCTATTTTGCTCCAATTAGGTCTAACTGGATCTAATATGTTTGTATTATGTCTTAATATTTATAATTATGTGCAATTAGGTTCACATCATTTCGTTCAACTTAATTTATCTATATCATCCTTAATTAATATATTTTAATTTTAGAATTATTGTTTACTATACATATTAATATAGCACATAGGTGCATGGTGCATTGATATGTCTATGGGTTGTTTGGCAATATGTATCAAGTTTGATCCCAATAATAAATGTTGTGTTGCTAAGTGTGCTTGAAGTGGGAGCCGCTCCTAGACAAAAAGCACCTATGTACATACAAAAACACATGAAAAACATACATAACAACATACATGGAAACATGCATAACATGACAAGACATCGTAGTGTAGGGCCCGCCAGACGGGGGATCAAAGTGATGAAATCAATAGACGGGAACAAATGTCTGGGAAATGGTAGGTAGGAGTTAACGACGCTGTAAAAGGTTAGTTTTCCTGCCTCCTACTAGCCGAAAAACACAGGCGCCTTAGCTTGGCCATGAAGTTTTTCTTTCATTTGCTTTTTTTTGGTGCAAGAAAATTGGAGGTGAACTGACGTGGGCCTTTTTGGTTTGGAGAAAGAAAGGTGAAAACACTATTTGTTTCCAATCTGCACGTTAAAATTTGAAGGTTTGAGTGCACATGTAGGAGTTGGTGGAGAAAATTGACCAAATCCAGGTGCTTTGTGGCATTCTGCACGTTGTAAGATGAAGTTTGAAGTGCATGTGGAGGAGTTGGAGGAGAAAGCCGACCAAATCGAGGTGAGGGGTGCTAACCAATTCAGTTGCAGAGGGTTTTAAAACACCTTGTAATTTGTAATTTGGCAAACACAATGTGTGGGATTTCAGTTATTTGAATCTCCTTGTTTAAATGTATGAATATCTTGAAAATCACACATTCCATTGTTGTGTTTAAATTTTTCATGATTGAAAAAAAAAGTGCACAGAATAATTGTAATTTGGAAAACACAATGTTGGATTTCAGTTATTTGAATCTCCTTGTTTAAATGTAAAGGGTTGTCTCATGGTGGGTTGCTTGCTTCTTAACACCTACGGTATTGCAACATGGAATGTTACAAAATAGTATGAATGTATTCAAAATCACACCTTCCATTGTTGTGTTTAAATTTCATATGATTGAAAAAAAAAGTGCACAAAATAATTGTAATTTGGAAAACAAAATGTTGGGTTTCAGTTATTTGAATCTCCTTGTTTAAATGTAAAGGGTTGTCTCATGGTGGGTTGTTTGCTTCTTAACACCTAGGGTTATGCAACATGTAATGTTACAAAACAGACTGAATGTCTTCAAAATCACACATTCCATTGTTGTGTTTAAATCTCGCATGATTAAAAAAAAAAGTGCACAAAATAATTGTAATTCGAAAAACACAATGTTGGGTTTCAGTTATTTGAATCTCCTTGTTTAAATGTAAAGGGCTGTCTCATGGTGGGTTTCTTGCTTCTTAACACCTACGGTTTTGCAACATGGAATGTTACAAAACAATATGAATGTCTTCAAAATCACACATTCCATTGTTGTGTTGAAATTTTGCATGATTGAAAAAAAAAGTGCACAAAATAATTATAATTTGGAAAACAAAATGTTGGGTTTCAGTTATTTGAATCTCCTTGTTTAAATGTAAAAGGTTTTCTCATGGTGGGTTGCTTGTTTCTTAACACCTACGGTTTTGCAACATGGAATGTTACAAAATAGTATAAATGTATTCAAAATCACACATTCCATTGTTGTGTTTAAATTTTACATGATTGAAAAAAAAAGTGCACAAAATAATTGCAATTTGGAAAACACAATGTTCAGTTTTAGTTATTTGAATGTCCTTGTTTAAATATAAAGGGTTGTCTCATGGTGGGTTGCTTGCTTCTTAACACCTATGGTTTTGCAACATGGAATGTTACAAAATAGTATGAATGTCTTCAAAATTACACATTCCATTGTTGTGTTTAAATTTGCATGATTGAAAAAAAAAGTGCACAAAATAATTATAATTTAGAAAACACAATGTTGGGTTTCAGTTATTTGAATCTCCTTGTTTAAATGTAAAGGGTTGTCTCATGGTGGGTTGCTTGCTTCTTAACACCTATGGTTTTGCAACATGAAATGTTATAAAACAGTATGAATGTCTTCAAAATCACACATTCCATTGTTGTGTTTAAATTTTGCATGATTGAAAAAAAAGTGCACAAAATAATTGTAATTTGGAAAACACAATGTTGAGTTTCAGTTAATTGAATCTCCTTGTTTAAATGTAAAGGGTTGTCTCATGGTGGGTTGCTTGCACCTATGGTTTTGTAACATGGGATGTTACAAAACAGTATGAATGTCTTCAAAATCACACATTCCATTGATGTGTTTAAATTTTGCATGATTGAAAAAAAAGTGCACAAAATAATTGTAATTTGGAAAACACAATGTTGGGTTTCAGTTATTTGAATTTCCTTGTTTAAATGTAAAGCGTTTTCTCATGGTGGGTTGCTTGCTTCTTAACACCTATGGTTTTGCAACATGGAATGTTACAAAATAGTATGAATGTTTTCAAAATCACACATTCGATTGTTGTGTTTAAATTTTTCATGATTGAAAAAAAAAGTGCACAAAATCATTGCAATTTGGAAAACATAATGTTGGGTTTTAGTTATTTGAATGTAAAGCGTTGTCTCATGGTGGGTTGCTTGCTTCTTAACACCTACGGTTTTGTATGAATGTCTTCAAAATCACGCATTCCGTTGTGTTTAAATTTTGCATGATTGAAAAAAAAGGTGCACAAAATAATTGTAATTTGGAAAACACAATGTTGAGTTTCAGTTATTTGAATCTCCTTACTTAAATGTAAAGGGTTGTCTCATGGTGGGTTGCTTGCTTCTTAACACCTATGGTTTTGCAACATGGAATGTTACAAAACAGTATGAATGTCTTCAAAATTACACATTCCATTGTTGTTTTTAAATTTCACATGATTGAAAAAAAAAGTGTACAAAATAATTGTAATTCGGAAAACACAATGTTGGGTTTCAGTTATTTGAATCTCCTTGTTTAAATGTAAAGGGTTGTCTCATGGTGGGTTGCTTGCTTCTTAACACCTAGGGTTTTGCAACATGGAATGTTACAAAACAATATGAATGTCTTCAAAATCATACATTCCATTGTTGTATTTAAATTTTGCATGATTGAAAAATAAAGTGCACAAAATAATTGCAATTTGGAAAACACAATGTTGGGTTTTAGTTATTTGAATCTCCTTGTTTAAATTTAAAGGGTTGTCTCATGGTGGGTTGCTTGCTTCTTAACACCTATGATTTTGTAACATGAAATGTTACAAAACAATATGAATGTATTCAAAATCACACATTCCATTGTTGTGTTTAAATTTTGCATGATTGAAAAAAAAAGGTGCACAAAATAATTGCAATTTGGAAAACACAATGTTGGGTTTCAGTTATTTGAATCTCCTTGTTTAAATGTAAAGGGTTGTCTCATGGTGGGTTTCTTGCTTCTGAACACCTACGGTTTTGCAACATGGAATGTTACAAAATAGTATGAATGTCTTCAAAATTACACATTACATTGTTGTGTTTAAATTTTGCATGATTGAAAAAAAAAGTGCACAAAATAATTGCAATTTAGAAAACACAATGTTGGGTTTTAGTTATTTGAATCTCCTTGTTTAAATGTAAAAGGTTGTCTCATGGTGGGTTGCTTGCTTCTTAACATCTATGGTTTTGCAACATGGAATGTTACAAAACAATATGAATGCCTTCAAAATCACACATTACATCATTTTGTTTAAATTTCGCATGATTGAAAAAAAAAATTGCACAAAATAATTGTAATTTGGAAAATATAATGTTGGGTTTCAGTTATTTGCATCTCCTTGTTTAAATGTAAAGGGTTGTCTCATGGTGGGTTGCTTGCTTCTTAACACCCATGGTTTTGCAACATGGAATGTTACAAAATAGTATGAATGTCTTCAAAATCACACATTCCATTACATTGTGTGTAAATTTTGTATGATTGAAAAAAAAAAGTGCACAAAATAATTGTAATTTGGAAAACACAATATTGGGTTTTAGTTATTTGAATCTCCTTGTTTAAATGTAAAGAGTTGTCTCATGGTGGGTTGCTTGCTTCTTAATAGCTATAGTTTTGCAACATGGAATGTTACAAAATAGTATGAATATCTTCAAAATCACACATTCCATTGTGTTGAAATTTTGCATGATTGAAAAAAAAATGCACAAAATAATTGGAATTTGGAAAACACAATGTTGGGTTTCAGTTATTTGAATCTCCTTGTTTAAATATAAAGGGTTGTCTCATGGTGGGTTGTTTGCTTCTTAACACCTACGGTTTTGCAACATGGAATGTTACAAAACAGTATGAATGTCTTCAAAATCATACATTCTATTGTTGTGTTTAAATTTTGCATGATTGAAAAAAAAGTGCACAAAATAATTGCAATTTGGAAAACACAATGTTGGGTTTCAATTATTTGAATGTCCTTGTTTAAATGTAAAGGGTTGTCTCATGGTTGTTTCTATTTGAATCATCCCTTAGGACAACAACATCCATTTTTTGGATAGAGTTTTGAATGTCTTCAATACTTTTTTGTAGTTTTGCAGCTGCTCTTTGCTTAGCTTTGAGAGTGTATTTTTGATTAGAGAATGCGGGTATTTTCTATTTGATAAGTTATTTCCAAAACCTTTCTACCTTTTCACATAGGGCTTTCATGTCTCCAACCAACTGATTCTCTTTTTTTGCTCTAAGATCTATTTTTTCCTTTTCATTATCATCTATTTTGAATTGTATTTGTTCCATGGAATTCTTAAGTTGAAGAATCTTTGACTTTATTTGTTCAACTCCACTTATAGCATCATCTTTCACTTTCTTTTCTTGTATAAATTCATATGGAATACAAAATTTATTGACTTTATCCACTTTTGCATTGGCATTTTCCCATTGCAGATACTAAACGATGCTCCTTGGTCAAGTTGTCAAGTGCAACAACAATCTTGCTAGTTGATACATTATTTATCTTATTCACTTTGGTTTGCTTCTTTTCAAGTGTTTTTAGAGCATATTTCTTTTTGATTACATACTTTCTACTACTTGTTGCTTGACATTTGCATTGCCATATACCCATTGTGGATACTGCACACACACCTTCCTGAAATTCTCAATAGCACTGAGCCTCTTTAATCAATACAGTATTTGTCTCATTCAGTATGGTTTACTTCTTTTCAAGTATTTCTACAACAAATTCCTTTGTCATTTCATACATTCTAGTACTTGTTGTGTCCAATTTTTCATTGTCATTTTCCCATTGCACATACTTTAAATGCTCCTTCCCCAACTTCTCAAGAGCAGGAAGAATCTCTTCAGTCAATACATTATATATCTCATACAATTTGGTTTGCTTCTTTGCAAGTGTTTTTTTGGGATGTTTCCTTATTCATTTCATACATTCTAGTACCCATTGCCTCTTGAAGTATTAAGAAAATCCCAGGTTCCTCAACCCACTATGTTTTCCAACATTGAATTATCAATAGACAAAATGAGTGTACAATGAAAACCTTACACTACCAATGTAAGAAAAGGCACCTTGAAAATTTACCAAAACTATTACTTAGAGTATGAATTGCGTTTGGATTTCATCATATCATTAAAATATAGGCAGGTAGGAAAACACAATGGATTGCGAGTTAGTTTGTTAAGCTTGTCCAAAGCTGAAGGGTGGAGAATTCAGGGAGGAGTTGCAGCTGGGGGATACATAAAAGTAACCATATTTAGCTGAGGGGTGACCAACCAATTGCGTTTTTATACATAGAGGGTTTTTCAACACTATGTGGGTCGCAAGTTTCTTAACACACTGTGTTTTCCAACCTCCGATTATACAAACAATATGATTACAATGAAAACCTTTTCTTGTTTACACAATACGAATGTAATGAAAGGAACATCTTCAAAATATATAACAAGTCTCAGGTAGACTAAAAATTGCGTTTCAACTTTCTCAGATTAATAAACTATATATGCATGTTGGAAAACACTGTGGGTTGTAATTTCTATATTTTTGCTTGTTGTAAGTTGAAGGGTGGAATTTTTACTTTTGTGCTTGATGTTATTTTGCTGGTCATGTTTAGTTTTATGTTCAAAGATGTTTGACTTCACTAGTTGAAATCTAGTTATAGGATCATCTTTCATTTTCTCTGCTTAGAAAAAATCATATGCAATACAAAATCTCTCGACTTTATCCACTTTTGCATTGCAATTTTTCCATTGTACATACTGCACATGCTCATTCATCTTCTCAAGAGTGGTAAGAATCTCTTTAGTTAAAACAATATCTATCTCATTAAGTTTGATCTCCTTGTCTTCAAGTGTTTTTAGAGCAGATTCGTTTTCAATTTCATAAATTATAGAACCTGCAGCGTCCAGATTTGCATTGTTTCTTCACCTTTGCACATACTACAAATGCTTCTTTGTCAATTAATCAAGAGCATAAAGAATCTCTTAATTCAACACAATATCTATCTCATTCACTATGGTTTTCAATGCAAGCGAGCTTCACAATTTATTGCAATTGTGGTTTACAGTTAAAATTGATTTTTAAATTCTTCATATGTTTCACAAATAAATGTACAAAAAAAAACATGTTTTAGCCTACGTTCATTGAGTCATTTTTTTATCAGCAGATGCGAAGAACATGTTTTTTTCTTTTCACATTATTGGCAGCCATAGAAGTAATTACATGTTATTATTCACGTTACGCTTATAGGCTACATATAAAGTTGCAGGTTGGACTTCTCATCGTGTTGTTCAACCTGCACTTTTTTAGTTCATGAATTGTCATATACGCTTTTTTTGGTCATGTTGAGTCACCCCAAATGGAAGGCTCAATATCACAACATGCTTGCTCAGGTAAAACAAGTTTGTACACCCCATATACTATGGCGTCTTAGTCTTTTTTCATGTGAAGCTGTGATTTTACCTGTGGTCTTTATGTTTGCTTGGAGGTTCAAGTAGACATTGTGTTTTCCAACATGCATTGGTTGGCATCATGGTTGATAGGAAAATTTACACAATTATTCCTTTCTTGATTCAATCCATTACTGATTCATGATTTTGTCAACAAATGCAATTTTTTTTTATTCTTTTGGCGTTGCTGGCAGCAATGATGCACATTTATTTAAATAGAAGGTTGTCATAAAAGGTTTTGGTTGCCCTCTAACCTTTCCTCTCCATTAACACATACACATGCACCACAACCAACGTATCTTCCCTAATACATCTGTTCTTGCAATTGTAGAAGTAATTACATAGTGTTATGCACATTACACTCATGCCACATACAAAGTTGTAGGTTGAACCACTCATTGTGTGGTTCAACCTTCACTTGCTTATTTCATGAATTTTCAGATGTGCCTTTGCTACACATGTTAAGTCACCCTAAATGGAAGGCTGAATATCACAACATGCCTCCTCAGGTAAAAGAGGTTTCTACACCCCACATACTCTGAAATCTTAGTTATATTTACATGTGGGGTTGCAAATTTACTTGCAGTCTTTATGTCTGCTTGGAGGTTCATCTACACCCTGTGTTTTCCAACATGCATTGGCTTACATCATGGTTGATAGGACATTTTACACCTTTTTGGATTTCCTCATTCTCTCCATTATTGATTCATATTTTTTCAATAGATGCAACAAACATGTTATCATTTTGGCATTGCTGGCAGCAATGGATGC
The DNA here is from genome assembly GCA_007258455.2 of Sequoia sempervirens. NCBI lineage: Eukaryota > Viridiplantae > Streptophyta > Pinopsida > Cupressales > Cupressaceae > Sequoia > Sequoia sempervirens. The sequence continues at coordinate 15,559 of VDFB02177953.1, read as the reverse complement.
ACTTTTTTTTTACATATAAGGTTGTCATCAAAGGTTTTGGTTGCCTTATAACCCTTCCTCTCCTTTAACACATACAAACACACCACGACCAACATATCTTCCCAAAATAATACATCTATTGTTGCAATTGTAGAAGTAATTACATACTGTTATGCATGTTACACTCCTATGCCACATACAAAGTTGCAGGTTGAACCACTCATCGTGTGGTTCAACCTTCACTTGTTTATTTCATGAATTGATAGATGTGCTTTTGTTCCTCATGTTAAGTCATGCCAAATGGAAGGCTGAATATCACAACATGCCTCCTTAGGTAAAAGAGGTTTGTACACCCCATATACTCTGAAATCATTGTTATATTTACATGCGGGGTTGCGAATTTACTTGCGGTCTTTATGTTCGCGTGGAGGTTCATCTACACATTGTGTTTTCCAACTTACATTGGCTTACATCATGGTTGATAGGAAATTTTACACCTTTTTACCTTTCCTTATTCTCTCCATTATTGATTCATCTTTTTTTCAACAGATGTAACAAACATGTTATCATTTTGGCATTGTTGGTAGCAATGGATGCACTTTTTTTTTGCATACAAGGTTGTCATCAAAGTTTTTGGTTTCCCTCTAACCCTTCTTCTCCTTTAACACATACACATGCACCACAACCAATGTATCTTCCCAAGATAATACATTTGATGTTGTAATTGTATAAGTAATTACATACTCTTATGCATGTTACACTTTGTTGACGGTCCTTTTGGCACAATCAACATGCAAACATAATATTACTATCCTGTTTCTCCTAAAAGAGAAAGACAACACATGGATATCTTAGCTCCCAAGGTCTTTATAGTTGGTTCTCAACTGTGCTGATGTCCCTCAATGGTCAATGTAACAGTAATGTTCAAGGGGCCTGCTCGTGTTGAGCTTCTGGATTGTTATGAGATCAAACATAAACTTAAAACCTATTCTAACCAGGGTTTTTAAAGAAACGTAAAAAGATAGACCAGGGCTTTAAGACAGAAAAGAATGACACTTCATCTGAATTAACCAGACCTGTCACCTTCCAAGGAATTCCTAACTAAAACTATAGAACAAAATTAACTTGTGACTAACACAAAGTTTCATTCATTCACAGTGCTAATTTCAATAGTAGATTGCAAGTTACCATTTAAACAAAACATAAAAACCAAACTTCATTCCTTGAAAGCTTCTTAAATCAGATGATTAATTCAAGACAAACACCATTCTGGAACATAACATGAAGTAGATTAAGTTCTGGTTGCTTCTACTATCAATGAGACAAATAAGCAACATTTACAAATCTGGCACAATCACCAGTGTACAAAAAATCTGTGGCTCCAAATTGTTTCCATTTACACTAAGAAAACTGAAAGATACATTAGTCTTCTACTTAATCTAACTCCTAACTACCAGTTCTACTCTACCCCTAGAAGTCCTAACTGTAGAAGTTCTCTATCTACCACTTTCTAACTCTACCAGGTCTAACCTTTATAAAGAGGCAAAAATGCCTTATATACATAATGCCTCAAAAAGAATGCACTGTCCCCCTATATTAGGGATTACAAAATATCTTCTTGGTTGCAGGAAGGTCGGCTCTCAGATCTTTCTAAAGAGAGTCAATGTTGCATTCAATGTGAAGCCCTACTGTCCATGCCGATGAAAGATTTCTGTCCTCAGAAGAAGCCTTCAGATCTTTTGTAGTTGTAGCATTAACTCCTCTGTCTCTATGTCCATACTCGAAACCCCCTTGAAATCCACCTTGAATGCTCCAAAATATCACCATTAATACTGATCTGCCTCTGCCAGTGGTCACTACAGCTGTCCCTTGTGACTCATAGTTTCTTAGTTCTTCCGGCCTCCTTCATGTTCTAGACTCTCTGCACGTTGACCATCTCCTGGAAGCACCATCGGGCCTCTTTAGACCTTCTCATTATCACCCAAGCCGATCCATCGCCCCTTTAGTCTCACCATCTCACTTGCATTCTGTTGGTCTTCTTTCACAAGAATAGTCAATCGGTCAAAGGGGCAATGAGTCACTCTTTTAGTTTCCTCTGGTTGATCGGGCATACGCCACATGAGCTTCATCAAGTGGTCAAAAGTGGTCCACCTTGAATCACATGTCGGTGAGACACTCATCGTGTCTCCCCGATGCGATTTCGTCTCATAACAGTTATTGGCATAGTGTGGACTTGGTCGATGAGACCCTTTGTCGAGCTTTGGAAGTCACATCGAGAACATTTTTATGTCGAGAAGACAATCTTGCTTCAGGGAGACCTTACCCGAACTCCTCTTCTCTTACCGAGCCTACCTTGTTGTCGGCAAGACTCCTTACTATCGGCCAGAGGCTATGGTGAGTTATCCTCAGTTATACCGATGTTTCTTTCATTGGGATATCCATCACTGTCAGCAAGACCCTTCTGTGTCGGTGAAACCTCATAGCAAACCCCCTTCATTCTCCTCGAGCTCTTTCTTCCTCTCCAGGCTTGAGCTCTTTTCCTTTTTGGGAAGACTTTGGTGTAGTCGCCCAGATCTCCCGGTGACTTCCTCTTTTCTCCCCGCTCGCTCACTTTTGTCGGCCAGACTAGCTCCCTTCGTCGAGACCTTTTGCCGAAGGCTATACCTCTCGGCAAGATCCTATCAGGCTAAACTTTCTTTCAGCAAGAGCCCGCTTGATCGGTGAGACATTATAGCGAAGGGGGAACCCTTCGGCGAAACCTTTAATAGTAGGGGAGATATCTCCCTGAAACAAATCCATCTTGTTGAACTCAAATTTCATATCGGTGGGACCCTCGAGCCTCGGCCAGACCTCTTGCCGAAGGAAAAATTATCACCAGGCTCAAACCATTGGTGGGACCTTTCTTTGTCGAGAAGACCCATGGTGATATCCCTTTTGTGTCGCCAAGACCCTAGCACATCGGCCAGACTTCATGCCGATAGTGAACCACTTTCCCCGAGGACAAACCCTTTTCGGCAAGAGTCTCCTATGTCGGTAAGACATCTTACCGAACTCATTCCATTCTTCTCGATGACAATCTTCTTTCGGTGTGACAATCTGGGTTGGGGAGACTGCAAGACCTCACATCGATAGACCCCCTTTTGTGCCTTGTCAGCGAGACTAAAGATTTCGCCGAGACTTCTTGGCGAAGAGAAAAACCTTCCGCCGAAATATGAATTCCCCTACCCCCGGTCGGCGAGACATAGAGATCTCGCCGAGACCTCACTCCGATGAAGACCTTCATGCTGAAATGAAACACTTAGTTGCTAGAACAATGATTGATGTCTTGCCGATAGATGCCTGGACGTGAATTCCACTCATCATGACATCTCTAGGGTCTTGCTGATAGGCAACACAAATGCATATTAACAAAATGCACTGGTAGTCGGCAAGACATCTGCAAGGTCTTGCCGACTTTCTTCTTAGAGGAAAATTATGACCAACTGGACTGAGGAATGCATCCCAACTGAGCTCCCTTGGAAAATATCATCATGTGTGCGATTTAAATTTGCAAAAGAAAGGTCTGCATTAGCACTCAGGGGAAAATAAAACACAAAATATGTCATAATGAAATCCATTATTGGTTGTGATTATTTCATTGAATCCTCAGTAAGAAGAAACCAACTTAGGCCAAGATAGGACTAGAATCAGATCAGAATTAGTAGAAAAAACTCAGGCAGAAAATAGGAGAACTCCCAAGAGGAAAGAAAATAACCAAAGGGGAAGAAACAAAAAAGAGAAGGGGGGACCCATTTTGTTCCAGAATAAAATGGGGGTGGTTATGCAAGGCATAACAAATGGCAACTCGGCTGGGAAAATGGTTTAACCATTTTCAAGAAGCTGAAGGATTCAGCTACCCAGAACTCTTGGTTCATGAATATCACAACTCCAATTAGGTTAGTTATAACAAACAAGGTTGAGCTAGAATCTCAAATGTAAATCAACACTAGCTACCCCTAAAATCCATGTGTGTGCTTGATTGTGCATCACTCTTTTGTAAAGTTTTCTTCACCTTTTGAACAACAATGTGCAAGATTTGAACTACATGAGTTGATTTCCCTTTGTGCAATGATATCCCAGGAATTGCTCTGCTACCAGTCAGGAGTCCATAGCCCTAACGGAGATACCTCTAGTTTTCTCACAGCATTGCTCTACTGCCAGTCAGGCGTCCATAGCCCCGGTAGAGATACTGGAATCACCCATTCATATTGAGTCTTCTTTTTCTTTTAGATAATTCTTTTCTCTCTTTTTTTTTTCTCATAGAGTTTCAGATATTTAGTTCAATTCCTTTTCAATATGTCAGATGTTTAAGACCTGATCTGGGTTGAAAACTACCATGGACCTCATAACAACAATTGGGAAATCGGATTTTTCACTCAAATCTTACAACATTGTCATCCTAGGACAAATATACCATTCAAGAGGAGATGATCTTGGTGATTTGTGGTAGATTTAGAGGAGCTAATGAAGGTTACTCACTTGGGACCTTGTTTTCAATACCTTCCACAACTCTTATTGGAAATGGGCATAAAACAAAGAGTTTAGGAAAAAATCACCCAATTAGCAAACCTGAGAATATCTAAACCACTTCTCTCCTAATGACCAACATATGCCTTAGATAACAACCACCATTCTAAGATGGAAAGAACAGATAAACCCCAAAGAATAAAACAAAAAAAAATAGAAACCGAAAGAGCAAAGGAAACAGAAAGACAGAAAGAAAAGGACAAACAAACAAACAACAAAGTATTTGCAAACAAAAACAAAAGGAAAACAATAGACAAAATATTTACCAACAAAAAAACAAACTATTTACAAACAAAAACAAAAGGAACAGGAAAAGAAAAACAACAAAACAAAGGAAAACTAACTAAACCAAAAAAACTAACACTAACCAATCCTACTCCTAAACTAACTCCAAAGCTAAGCTTTATAAATACAAAACTATAAAAAATTATACATTGACTTGACTGATTTTTCATTATGTGCAACAATCTTAACTTACTAGGCACAGTTCTAAACCTAGCAAATTTATCATTATACTCATAAATATGAAGTTTATAGGCAATAAGTTCATTTTGAGGGCATAAAGCTTGAAATATTATCAGTTGTGGGTTCTCAGCTTTGTCATGATTTACCCAAAAACAGGTTTTACTATCCTCTACACCATAATCAAACTGAAAATTATTAAAACACAGAGGATAATGAAAGGACACCACCTGATTCTGAAGATTTCTAGTTGCTAATGCAGACTTGTGGTGTATGATCTCCTCTTCAAGAGGTCTCAGCTCATGGAACACCACTGAATCAAGGTTCATCTTGTAGTTAGGATATTCACTCACCAACATCTCTGTATTCATCTCGGGCATGTAGTCAAATTTTTTCTAAATTTCTTGAGATGAAGTCTCACTTTCAACATTCTGTTGAAACATGTCACCCCCAAGGGTTTGGGAATCTGCCTCTAGCTTATCATCATTGATGTCAGGGATATTGGCACATGGTGAACAAGGATTTCCTCCAAACTCATTTGAATGCATGGGGTCAAAGTCAGGAAGGCACTTTCCCAATTCATATTCCTCAACCAACACACTTGAGTAAACATAATCAAAATCAGGAAAATACTCCCCAATCTCATTCTCTTCGTCATATTGAAGAGATTCAACTTCTGAGATAGCCTCTTGGTCGCTTTCTTGGCATTCCTTTGCTTCATCCAAATGTACCTCGTCATGAATTTCTTTAGGGAACACTTGACTGATTTGCACATCTACTTGGACTTCTTCTCTTAAGATTTCATTTTGGCATTTAAGTCCTTGTCTTTGACCACCAGGTTCATTAGCAATCTCATCTTGAAGTGTGTTATCTGTTCCAATCCATCCACTACTTAAATCAGCAGAGTCATCTTCTTGCATTAACCCACCAAAGTGTGTTTCTTCCTCATTCCCCATCATGAAAGAATCTATGAATGCATCGATGAATCCATTCTCCACTTCTATCAAGTCTGCACTAGGTAGAGGAGTTTCATCAGTTGTTGAATCCATCTCACTGCAAGGATCAAGGTCATCAAAAGATAGGGAAGAATTAAATCTCCTCACACAATCACTCTCATCACTTTGGATGAACTGGTTATCATTTTCATGTGTGCTAGTTATTTCATCCTCTTCATTGGGGGATACATACTCCAAGGATCTTCCATAAGTATTCCTTCAATAGAGATCATTTGCTTGAAATATAATTGCATCCTACCTAGGAAGACATGGAAGTCCATCTGAGAGTGTTGATTAGTTTGATGTATCCTACATCCACTTGGCCCGACAAGTTCTGATAGTTTCAGATCTGCCGATTCTTCTAATTCCTCCCTTATTCGATTTTGCATATGAGGGATATCAATCCAACCTGAACCATGCTCCTTTATCCACTCCTCATCACCCTGATTCTCATCTTGATCAGAAGAGTTGCTCAAATTGTTGGAAGGCATTGTTGATTTCCCATGACATCAATCCTGCGCTAATACCTCATCTCCTTTAAAGCCATCATTAGTACTAACATGTTCAACAAAGCTAGATTCTATCTTGAGATTTCCATTATGCTCTAAATTTACATCCATTTCATGTTTTTCACCAAACAAGTCATCAAAATTATATTCTGGTGAATCAAATGTTTCATCTAGAACTTCATTGTGATGTAATGGACTATGCTTTGGAAGATGACTGAAAAGAGATGACATGGTCACAACTTCATTGAAAAGTGGAGTAATTAACTCTGTGATTGGATTTTGCAGGGATGAGTTCTCCCAGTGGTCTTGTGTGCGAGGACCAAACTGATCTAAGAATAAGATTTCTAACTCCGCCCATCAACAAATATAATTTGGTGGAAGATTAACACACCATTGCCTTGCTGAACCTTGAAGTGTTTTGATGAACAATTGACAGACAACATCCTCATGCAGAACCTAGAGAAAAGTAAGTACACGCCTGCAAATTCCAACATGTTCAGAAGCATTTTGCCTGCTGTTAGGGAAAAATAAAGGAAGCCTATCATATAGGTGACCAAGGATTTCATGGAAAAATTTTGGTATATACAGAGGGCTACCCATTAGAGCTGGGTTTTCCAAGACCTGACCCAATCCAACTCACAACAATGCAAAATTTTCTCAAGGGCCCTCCTAGCGCCAATTTCTGTTGACGGTCCTTTTGGCATAATCAACATGCAAATAGAATATTGTTATCTTGTTTCTCCCGAAAGAGAAAAACAACACATGGATATCTTAGCTCCCAAGGTCTTTATAGTTGGTTCTCAACTATGCTGATGTCCCTCAATGGTCAATGTAACAGTAATGTTCAAGTGGCCTGCTGGTGTTGAGCTTCTGGATTGTTATGAGATCAAACATAAACTTAAAACCTATTCTAACTAGGGTTTTTAAAGAAACGTAAAAAAATAGATCAGGGCTTTGAGATAGAAAAGAATGACACTTCATCTGAATTAACCAGACCTATCACCTTCCAAGGAATTCCTAACTAAAACTACAAAACAAAATTAACTTGTGACTAATACACAGTTTCATTTATTCACAGTGCTGATTTCAACAACAGATTGCAAGTTACCATTTAAACAAAACATAAAAACCAAAATTCATTCCTTGAAAGCTTCTTAAATCAGATGATTAATTCAAGACAAACACCATTCTGGAACACAACATGAAGTAGATTAAGATCTGGTTGCTTCTACTGCCAATGAGATAGATAAGCAACATTTACAAATCTGGCACAATCACCAGTGTACAAAAAATATGTGGCTCCAAATTTTTTCCATTTACACTAAGAAAACTGAAAGATACATTAGTCTTCTACTTAATCTAACTCCTAACTACCAGTTCTACTCTACCCCTAGAATTCCTAACTGTAGAAGTTCTCTATCTACCACTTTCTAACTCTACCAGGTCTAACCTTTACAAAGAGGCAAGAATGCCTTATATACATAATGCATCAAAAAGAATGCACTATCCCCCTGTATTAGGGATTATAAAATATCTTCTTGGTTGTAGGAAGGTCGGCTCTCAGATCTTTCTAAAGAGAGTCAATGTTGCATTCAATGTGAAGCCCTGCTATCCATGCTGATGCAAGATTTCTATCCTCAAAAGAAGCCTTCAGATCTTTTGTAGTTGCAGCATTAACTCCTCTGTCTTTGTGTCCATACTCGAAACCCCCTTGAAATCTGCCTTGAATGCTCCAAAATATCACCAATAATACTGATCTGCCTCTGCCAGTGGTCACTACAGCTATCCCTTGTGACTCATAGTTTCTTAGTTCTTCTAGCCTCCTTCATGTTCTAGACTCTCTGCACGTTGACCGTCTCCTAGAAGCACCATCGGGCCTCTTTAGACCTTCGTATTATCACCCGAGCTGATCCATCACCCCTTTAGTCTCACCATCTCACTTGCATTATGTTGATCTTCTTTCATAGGAATAGTCAATCTGTTAAAGAGGCAATGAGTCACTCTTTTAGTTTCCTCTGGTTGATCGGGCATATGCCACGCGAGCTTCATCAAGCAGTCAAAAGTGGTCCACCTTGAATTGCATGTCGATGAGACACTCATCGTGTCTCCCCAATGCGATTTCATCTCATAACAGTTATCGGCATAGCACGGACTGGTCGATGAGACCCTTCGTCGAGCTTCAGAAGTCACATCGAGCTCATTTTTATGTCGAGAAGACAATCCTACTTCAGGGAGACCTTACCCTGAACTCCTCTTCTCTTACTAAGCCTACCTTATTGTCGACAAGACTCCTTACTATCGGCTAGAGGCTACGGTGAGTTATCCTTAGTTATACTGATGTTTCTTTCATTGGGAAATCCATCACTATCAGTGAGACCCTTCCCTCTTGGTGAAACCTCACAATGAACCCCCTTCATTCTCCCTGAGCTCTTTCTTCCTCTCTGGGCTCGAGCTCTTTTCCTTTTTAGGAAGACTTTGGTGTAGTTGCCCAGACCTCCCAGCGACTTCCTCTTTTCTCCCCGCTCGCTCACTTTTATTGGCCAGACTAGCTCCCTTCACAGAGACCTTTCGCCAAAGGCTATACCTCTCGACGAGATCCTATCAGGTTGAACTTTCTTTTGGCAAGAGCCCGCTTGACCGACGAGACATTATAGCGAAGGGGGAACCCTTCGGCGAAACCTTTAACAGTAGGGGAGATATCTCCCCAAAACAAATCCATCTCGCCAAACTCAAATTTCATATCGGTGAGACCCTCGAGCCTCGGCCAGACCTCTTGCCGAAGGAAAAATTATTGTCGGGCTTAGACCATTGGTGGGACCTTTCTCTATTAGGAAGACCCATGGCGATATCCCTTTTGTGTTGTCGAGACCCTAGCACATCGGCCAGACTTCATGCCGATGGTGAACCACTTTCCCCAAGGACAAACGCTTTTCAGAAAGATTCTCCTATGTTAGTAAGACATCTTACCAAACTCATTCCATTCTTCTTGATGACAATCTTCTTTCGGCATGACAATCCGGGTCGGGGAGATTGCAAGACCTCACATCGATAGACCCCATTTTGTGCCTTGTTGGCGAGATTGAAGATTTCGCCAAGACTTCCTAGCGAAGAGAAAAACCTTCCATCAAAATATGAATTCCCCTACCCCCAGTCAACAAGACATAGAGATCTCACCAAGACCTCACTCCAATGAAGACCTTCATGCCGAAATGAAATTCTTAGTCGCCTGAACAATGATTGGTGTCTTGCTGATAGATGCCTGCACATGAATTCCACTCGCCATGACATCTCTGGGGTCTTGCCGATAGGAAACATAGATGCATACTAACAAAATGCACTGGTAGTCAGCAAGACATCTACAAGGTCTTGCTAACTTTCTTCTTAGAGGAAAATTATGACCAACTAGACTGAGGAATGCATCCCAACTGAGCTCCCTTGGAAAATATCATCATGTGCACGTGATTTAAATCTGCAAAAGAAAGGTCTGCATTAGCACTTAGGGGAAAATAAAACACAAAATATGTCATAATGAAATCCATTATTTCTTGTGAATATTTCATTGAATCCTAGCAAGAAGAAACCAACTTAGGCCAAGATAGGACTAGAATCAGATCAGAATTAGCAGACAAAACTCAGGCAGAAAATAGAACTCCCAAGAGGAAAGAAAATAACCAAAGGGGAAGAAACAAAAAAGAGAAGGGGGGACCCATTTTGTTCCAGAATAAAATGGGGGTGGTTATGCAAGGCATAACACATTCCTATTCCACATACGAAGTTCTAGGTTGAACCACTCATCGTGTGGTTCAACCTTCACTTGTTTATTTCATTAATTGCTAGATGTGCTTTTGCTCCTCATGTTAAGTCACACAGAATGGAAGGCTGAATATCACAACATGCCTTCTTAGGTAAAAGAGGTTTGTACACCCCATATACTATGAAATATTTGTTATATTTACATGCGGGGTTATGAATTTACTTGCGGTCTTTACGTCAGCTTGGACGTTCATCTACACGCTGTGTTTTCCAACCTGCATTTTCTTACATCATGTTTGATATAAAATTTTACACTTTTATACCTTTCACCATTCTCTCCATTACTGATTTATCTTTTTTTCAATAGATGCAACAAACATGTTATCATTTTTGTGTTGCTGGCAACAATGGATGCACTTTTTCCTTTTACATACAAGGTTGTCATCAAAGGTTTTGGTTGCCCTCTAACCCTTCCTCTCCTTTAACACATACACATGCAACACAACCAATGTATCTTCCCATGATAATACATCTATTGTTGCAATTGTATAAGTAATTACATACTGTTATGCACATTACACTCCTACGCCACATACAAAGTTGCAAGTTGAACCACTCATCGTGTGGTTCAACCTTCACTTGTTTATTTCATGATTTGCTAGATGTGCTTTTGCTCCTCATGTAAGTCACGCCAAAAGGAAGGTTGAATATCACAACATGCCTCCTTAGGTAAAATAGGTTTGTACGTGCCCCATATACTTTGAAATATTTGTTATATTTACATGCGGAGTTGTGAATTTACTTGCTATCTTTATGTCCGCGTGGAGGTTCATCTACACGCTATGTTTTCCAACCTGCATTGGCTTACATCACGGTTGATAGGATATTTTTCACCTTTCTATCTTTTCTCATTCTCTCTATTGCTAATTCATTTTTTTGTCAACAAATGCAACATACATGTTATCATTTTGGTGTTGCTGGCAGCAATGGATACACTTTTTTTTTACATACAAGGTTGTCATTGAAGGTTTTGGTTGTCATTTTTTGTTGTCATTGTCTATGTCCACTTGTACCTTGAGATAGATAGTCTGATTTCTAGCTTGCATTTGTGTTATATTTTATGCATGGCTTGATTCAATCTATCACCTTTAATTTTCCTCAGTTGAAGACGACAACCTCCTATTGGTTTCACATGGGTGACAACAATGAAAGCACATTTTATTTATGTTCAATGAATGATTTCTTTCTTTTTCTTGACACAATCCACACTAATTTTAAATATTCATCCAATTTTGTCCTTTCCTAGAATGGGGCGAGGTTTGAAATGGAAGAAGAAAGATGAATTGGATGTGTAAGATGTACAAATGGAGGATCTCCTTTTTCCTCTTCCAATTTGCAATGGACTCCTATTTCCGTCAAGAAGGATGGGGTCCTTGACCTTGTCGCAACAATTCCTCATATGAGACTTGATGATTTCATTCGTGGTGAAATTTCCATTGAAGGTTTTGAAACTAAATTTATAGACAAGAAAAAAAGACAACCTACCACCACACGTCCCCTTGACGACAAAAAATATGGCAAAACAATTTGGTATCTTAGGTTTGTATCTTTCAACATTCATTTGTATGGTCCAATGATATTTTACTCTCTCTTGCTTCAAGATGATGAGATGGTGCCTTCTTCATAGCTACTGGTGTCAATACAGTCCTATAGACCTCAAAGACTAGCCTCCACTAGAGAAGAAACAACAAAAGATGTTTATACAAATGCGATGTTGTCAATACCACTTCATGGTAAAGGTTATGAATGGAAGACCTGATGTTGCCTATATTATCCACAAAGAAATGTTCCACGTCGATATAAAAGGTCAATTTTTCCATGGAATTAACGACATAAGTGGAGATAGGCATTCTATTTTTGCCACTAATCTATCCATAGAGTGCAAAAGCTATATTGAAAGACTTTTACTCATGGATGCTAGTGTCAATGTAATAATGGATAGACACATCAATGATCCTATCTTATGTGGCATGATGTCAAAGAGAGATCAATTCCTTACAAGAAAGGATGTAATGAATGCCTAGAAAAAGGTGCATTCTACTGACACACAGAAACACATAGTCAATTTGATAAGTATCATGATGTGGAATGGATAGGACTTTGAAAACTTCTACTTTCAACAGCTCGATGGGAATGATACACCTTTCCTTATCGGGGTTTAGACTCCATGGATGCTAGATAGGATGGTTAGCCATTCAGAAAATTCAGTCATCTTGATGGATTCCATGTTTGCCACTAACAAATATGGGGTGAGGCTGTACAAACATTGACAAATAGTTCTTCGTCTTTTTAATGATCTTGCTGGCTATAAATCTGACAATGCTCACGTTGAGTTGTTATGTCTATAGTTTCCATTATATACTTTGTTCATTTTTGACGAGCAACATAGTGGTGTGCCCATTGCGTGGGTAGTATTCACATGAAACAATATTGAGGACATCTCTGTGTGGCTACGCGTATTACATGCCCATGGAAGAAGAGCCAGACCTGACTAGAGAATCAATGCATTTTTGACCGATGATGCGATTGTAGAAATCCAAGCCATACACTATGTGCATCTCTTTGTTCATTTATGTTCCTTTCTCATTTGCTATTTATTTTCAATGTCACTTTGTCATGTAGATGAGCAGCAAACAATATCATTTGTATTTTCTATTAGGGCTTTCTTTTAATGCCGTGTGCTTCTATGCCTTTGGAATGTTAAAAGGGATTGGATGAAGAATGCATATAAGTACGTAGCCAAGGAAAGGGAAATGGAAATCTTTTGCAGACTTGGCACGATCATGATGGCAATCAGTGACAGCGAAGATAGTGTCACTCAGCTATTGAACTCTTTCTTTGAGGAGTTCAATGATCAACCCCGATTTTTAGAGTACTTCAACAAGACTTGGTGCGAAGGAGAAGGTTGAATTGGTGAGTTGACAATTTCTATCACCTCGTAGGATTCACACCATTCACATTCTTTGATGTTACCTCTAATATGTTGTGGTTTACTTAAATATTCAATTTTTTTTCGTAGCCATGTGGGAAAAAAATTGCAAACTATTCCCACATGCCAACCAGGATACAAATGCAACCATTAAGTTGTACCATTGCGCACTCAAAACTCGGTACTTATGTGATCGTTCTAAAAAATGCACTAGGAGAATGGAATATTTGTATTACACACTTGTGTATACAATGGAACCATTCTATAGGAAAAAGGAAAAGTTGCAGTAGTATGGTTTTTTGATGAACTATAAGTTTTTAAATATGCGATCTAGTAGCAGGCCAAGGAAATTCCAGATGATCATTGTGTTCCTGATGAAACTCATCCTAGATGGTACTGGGTGAAAAGTCAAAGTAGGTCCGACCACTACCTTGTTTGGAAATTTGGGGAGCACCTTTTTTTTGTGAGTTCCCTTGGAGTTTGCAGGGGAATACTTGCAAACATGTCCTAAAGGTTGCTGACTTGATTAAAAGATCACTTTCTGTTGAAAGGGTGGTCCACGGTAAGTGAATTTGAATTTGAATTACGTTACTTTATGGGAGTCAATTGTGTTTTACATTTTCTGCTACCTATTACAAGTTTCTTCTGTGTGGTCATTTGGATGGGGGAGGTCAACCAATTGATATAGGGATAGATTTGAATGAGACATTGTCACAGGGGGGCATCGAAGAAAACAATCCTAATCTTCTCATCCCTACACAAGCTCCTTCTATCACTCATGTATATGATGAACATGTGCTAAAAATGTCTATTTGGAATGACACAAACAAAATCTTGAACAAACTGATGCATACACCACCACAATGTCTACAACAAGTGCAATCATACACACAGTGAGTGGAGAGGTTTCTACAAGACTTACAACAATCAAATGCATTATTGTTTGAATTCATTCCAAATCGTAATGAAGCTGAACTAGCACCGTTCACATGCATCCATGGTTTAGTGCAAGCAGGGATCATCATCGACGTGCAACTCATCATACGACATGTACCATAGAACAGTCAGATCACCAAACTCCTTTGTATGAATCCTTTCCCTTCTCCATGCACAATACCTTGAATGTGAATTCCAATATGTAATGTGAGACTTTAGGCGCAACTATTATGGATGTGGTAGAGGATACAACATCTAATGCGGGTGACTATGATAAAGCCCATTTCAATTTCTATATTGTAATAGGAAATGGTATTGTAGATTTCTTTTTCCACTATGTGCTTCTACCACGTCATAAATTTTTTGATTTCTTTATTGGCCTTTTTTGTTTGCTTTAGCATTCCAATCTAGGGAAAGGAGTCCTTGCCAATGATTGTCTTTCACGAGTGTAAACCCAATGGAAGGTATGGTTCCAATTTAATAACTATGCGTAGGTAAGTCCAATTTTTGGTATGACATTATGCAATACCGTGCTTCCTTATAAAAATTTGGCTACGGTGATATGCTGATGTTGCCCAATGTGCGTTCACTCTGCTGGTTCTTCTAGAGTTACTAAGGATTACACAAGCATACTTTAGTGAACCTTCGTCTATAGGTAAGCATACTACATGCAATCCTTCCTCAACCCATGAAGAGCAAGAAGAATATGTTCAATCAATGCTTTATCTATCTCTTAGACATTGCTCGCTTCTTTTCAAGTGTTCTTATAGTAGTCCCCTTCTTCATTCCAAGAACTCTAGTACATCCTGCTCCACTTGTGTGTTTCCATATGTCCATTGCACAAAAAAAAGCTCACATTATTTGCAGTTTCGGAAAACACACTGTCCCATGTGAGTTAGTTCATTTTGAAATGTTTTTTGTATCCTTGGGACCAAGAATGTTATGAAGTCCACTTTCATAATGTTTTGGTACAGTCAAAATTCCATTTAACTTTCTTCATCTAATTGAAACAAATAAAATGCTCGCATTGTTCACTGTTGGAAAACACACAGTCCAAATGTTAGTTACTTCATTATGAAAAGTTTTGTTTTGTTATGATGAACACCATAATCAAGTCCACTTTCAATTTTTTGAGCAACTATTTGGTATAGTAAAAAAAGCCATTTCAAATTCTCAATCTGATTGGAACAAATAAAATGGTCATAGTGTTTGCACTACTGGAAAACACACTATCCCATGTCACTTTGTTCCTTATGAAAAGTTTTGTTTTGTTACCACTGAAAAATGGTCATAGTGTTTGCACTGTTGGAAAACAAACTGTCCCTACACAATTAGTTCGTTATGAAAAGTTTTGTTTCACTTTGAATTTT
>VDFB02177952.1:0-21944 GCA_007258455.2 Sequoia sempervirens | reverse complement strand
ACATCTTGCGATGCATGTGTTTCCAGGGTAGTGAAAAAAACATCTGCATCATCCTAAGAAGATTTATCAGATTCAAATTTTCATAATGTCTTATTTTTCTCCTCCTTACAATCTTTGCAGAAGGATATGCATATAATCATGATGGGCCAAAAAGTGGCAATATCATGGGTATGTGGCTAACAACTTTCCTTTTACCCAAAATTTATGAAGCAAAAAGGGTTTTTAAAGAAGATTCTCAACTTTCCACCAATATAAATTATGCTTTACTTTGAATTTAATAAGTAATTATTATTCATTTTCTATTTGAATTATGACTAAAGTCCTGATTGATAGGATGATTGAAAAACATCTATAGCTTTCAAATGATGTCACATTTTTTGAATCCAAAACATGTGTCACATTCTATACTTCACATACTATAGGATTAAATATAGAAAATTTGAATTTCATGAAGTTTTGACCAAGTTAAAGTGGTCAGACAGACGAGTTTTTTATATTTTTAAAAAGTTGTAATAAAAAATTCATAATTAATTATTTACTTGGAAAAAAATTACAAAAAAATATGCATCACATCGAGAAATGAGTCCTCTAGATATATCTAAAATCTTATAAAAAAATATTATCATTTTATTGTGGTTAGGGTGGTCAGACAGACACCTACTTATTTTTTCCCTGAAATTTAATTACTATTGCATTGAAATTTCAAATTTTCACCAAATAGATTTTTTTTTTAAACAAACCTAGTAGTTTAGAATCTACATTCAATTTGCTAAAAATTCTATTCTTACATATTTTTTAAATAATATAGATAACTTATTCAAATTTTTACATCAAGTTGCCTAACTCTTATTTTTCTGAATTTTTTGCCACTTAAGGGCCTGTTTTTTCCCTGATGATCCTACACGTACCCAGAAATAACTAGGTTTGCCACAATTCCAAAATTTCACCTTGGTCTTACTAGGAGACTTAGATCTCCCATAGGATTTGGAATTTGACTTTTCTTTCTTCATGTTCTTTTTTCCTTTTTATTTCATTCTTCCTCAAATCACTAAAGCTTCCTTAGTCATTTCAAAATATTTTCTCTGCATATCTTTAGATAGCAATGATGCAACCACTTCATCCATCTTAAAGGTGGTAGTAGTATTTCCAATGGCCATGACAAGGTGGTCCCATTAATTTGTCATTGAACACATCAAAGTCATGCAACAATCCTCCTCCATTTTCACATGAATAGAGTTCAACTTGGCAACAAGCATGTTGAATGCATTTAGGTGATCTATGATAGATCCTCCTTCTTCCATCCATAGAGAATACATCTTTTGTAGGAACAACTTATTTACCAAGGATATAGTCTGAAAAGTCTGAGCAAGGTTTTTCAAAAAAATCTTCTCTTCCTTAACATTTAGGAGTATTGAATTAGCTAAATAGAGTCTCATCAAACCCTTAGCCTTCTAATCCATCAAATCCCAATCTTCTTGTTTCATGCATGTTGGTATAGTTTTAGAAACAACTATCCACAAGTCATGATCTACAAGCATGTCTTCCATCTTGACCTTCCACGGGTCAAAGTTTCCTCCATTAAACTTCTCTATCTCAATTCTACTAGATGTGCTTGCCATCACCTTCTTGCAATAGTCAACACAAAGTTTCTCCAATAGGTTCCCACTCAAATAAGATCAATACAAAAAACCTTTTAACCCACAATAGGAAACATAGGTGATTAGGCTATGATACCAACTAAAAGGAATTTAGGTACACAGAAAAACTTCCAACACTAATCTATCAAAGGAGAGAATGTACAAATTTTACAGTTTCAAACCCTTATTCAATTACAATAAAAAGATGCACATTACATGTAAAAACAAACAGTAATAGAGATTCAATAAAAACACAACGCCGAGTATACGTGGGGAAAATCCTTCCAGGAAAAAAAAACCCACACTCCAAAAGCCTAAATAATGTATTATCTATAAACAACAATTACAATACACTTGCACTGAAAGCTTTTATAGTAGTATATTTGTATTACAATTATGGAGTAAATCCGGTAGCATAACAGTATCTCAACACAACTGTATACTACTCCAAAATACACAAGTGCTCAATATATAAGAGCTTACAATGCATAAAATAAATATTTCTAAAACAAATGTCAAAGGTTGAAGATGCAATATGGAAAGCACCAAAAATACTTCAGACACACAACGGTAAGTTTCCAATTGTCACCACAAGCCAATCTGCAAAATATGCACTTTCCAAAATAGCTGCTCTTCGAGACTCACATTCGATGTAAACTCAACACAGAAATAGAAACATAGTTTATGCACAACTCCACCTATAAAAAATCAACTTCTCAACTTGACTCCTTATCCGAATAAAAATTCAAAGTTGTAAATTACAAAGACAATATGAGAAAATCAACAACATTTAATATTTAGAAAAAACAAATCTATGAAAAAATCAAAGGTTGAGACACCTTTTTCCTTGACAATAGTTTTCCCTATCAAACCTATATGAAAAATGTGGAAGCGCAAACAAGGCACGTGAACTATTTGATAAAATTCTTCAAAGAAATATGGTCTTAACGACAAAAATTATTGGACATATACAAAGAAAAATTGGATTTGTTGAAGATTCTTTAGAACTGTCAAGCAAGTGAAATCTATAGGTGTAAAACCTAATTACATGGCATTTATCAATAGACCGGCATGCAAAATGCGGAAGCATAGACATGGCATGTGAACTACTTGATAGAAAGCCTCAACAAATAGCTTTCTTAGGGACAAACATGTTGTAGCTAGCAAGAGCTTAGCCAATGGAACACACCGTTGCTATATATATATATATATTTATATAGCCTTCCTAGTAATTCTAAACAAAAATCTTTATTGCAACAGTTGCAAGAGTAAATGTTTTAAGCTTAACACTATGAAAGTGACAAATATACTTAGCTCTGAGAGTGACATAAGATATTTTGATTTAGGTGTTGTAATATATTGTCGCCTCTCCCTTTTTCGTTTATTTTTTTTTCCTTCGTGAGGATTATGGGTACTGAAAGCATCATCACCAATGGTGACTTCACCTTTATATCTTACCCCCTCAACTCCCATAGAAATTCCTTAAACATAATTCAAATGCTTCCACACAACCACCATTTCAATGTCCCCGACCTTCCTTTCCATACCCTTCTTATATTTTCAAGTCTAAGCTTGTACATTCTTAAACAAAAAATATTTCTCAAGCTCGACAACTCTCATTCCTTATATTCTACAAAATCTATCTCCTTCTCCTATAGTTCCTTCGTAGCTGCTCAAGATTCTCCACATTACACTTGGTGGGATTTTTTCCCTAAACCCTAGAGAATTATGCATTGTTAGCGTGAGGAAAATACTAGACCAAAGAGTTCAAAACTTCCATATTGCACCCATTGCATTGCTCTAAAGCCATGAATCAAAACCAAGTTGTGCTTCCTCCCACCCCCCAAAAAATAAATCATTCAATCCTTGGATTGATGAATGTGTATATTTCCTACAGTATGACAATCTTCATTTATTTATTTATTTCCTTTTTATTATTTTCTCTGGAGGGAGAATGGAGTATGAGGCATGAAATAATCTTATGCCTTAAATTTTATTAAAAATAGTCAACTCTCCCTTACCCAAAGGTCACCATTGCATTAAATATTATAGATTTCATAGCTAGCCTACAATACTAGTTATTATGAACATTGAAAATGGCTAACATTTTGATTGGTGGAGAAATGTTTTTCCTAGTTTACAATTAAGTTTGGTGTAGATTTCACCACTTGTAGATTTCCCTCATGAATATAGAGGTGAATGTCACTTTTTTTTTATGAATAGGCATGCATCTATATTAATAAAATATATAGAAATACATATTCACAAAGCAAAATGGGTGGTAAAAAGGAACACCCTTAGAGTCATATGGGCAGAGCCCAGAATTCTAAAATAACATGGGCCAAGCCCAAAAAGCAGTAATCATAATAAACATGAAAATAAAAAAGCTATTAGGTAGCCAGAGTAGTCCTAGCAATGGGTAGAGGTTCCATGTCATCCATATGCTTTCCCCATACATCAACAAGGTCTAGAGTGATGTCATGAGGACTCCAACCAGCCTCATCTTCTTTCTCTTTATCTTTCTCATTCTCCTCGCATCTGGGCGAGATTACCAAGTTTAAATGCAGGAGCCACTTCACAGAATCTGGCTAACCAGAGCCACTACCTAGAGCAATATTAGTGGGCCACCTAGAAGAGCCACAACCACCCCCACCATCCCTCCAGATGGCCACCGTAGGTTAGCCCATGGAGGAGGAGAATGTGACCACTAAGGAGGGTGGAAGCCACAATGAGGAGGATCTTGAGAACATGGGTGAGAAAAGCCACTCCACCGCTAACCCTATGAGGGTAACCAGCCATGGGAAGAGCTAGGAAAAGAGGGAACCCAAGCCATAGTACAAGGGGAATTTCCCCAATGGTCTAAAAATTCCTATAAGTGAGAGAATTCAAGCACAACATTGTTTTCTTGCACTTGTATTTGTAAAAGAACATTAGAACAAATAATTTCTTTAGAGTAAAGAGAAACATATTTATCAATCTAGCTATGAGAAAACATGTAGGTATTTCTATCTTTCCAAATATTGAAGAGGATTTCCACTTTGAAAGTGTGCTAAATCTGGGTATACTTAGTGGGAATCCTGGGAGAATCACCTAGCAGAATCATATGCCAAGAAATCAGCTCTAGCCTGAATGGCTAAAAGAAGTTATGAATCCAATTCCACAGTTGTTGAGCTCTGGTACAAAACTAGAAAAGATGCTTAAATGTCTCAACCTACCCATAGAACAGGTAGCAAGGGTCCTGGAGCCCCAAGTAGATAATTTGATACCCCACAAGTAAGCCTTGGAAAATAATACACCAAGCAAAGTGGGCAAGTTTCAGCTCAACACTTGCAGACCAGGTGGTAGAGAACCTTTTTCACCAAATAGACACACAATACTACAAATGCCACTATAGTTAGCAAGAAGCTTGGGAGAATCACCTAGCATAATCATATGCTAACAAATTGACTCTAGCCTGAATGGTTGAAAGAAGTTATGAATCCAATTCCATAGTTGCTAAGCTTTGGTACAAAACTAAAAAAGATGCTTAAATGTCTCAATCCGCCCATAGAATAGGTAGCAAGGGTCTTGGAGCCCCAAGTAGACAAGTTGAGACCCCACAAGTAATCCTTAGAAAATAATACACTAAGCAAAGTAGGTGAGTTTCGGCTCAACACTTGCAGAACAAGTGATAGAGAACCTTTTTCACCAAATAGACACACAATACTAGAGATTCCACCACTAGTTCAAATTGTCAATCATAGGAAAGTGAGGCGAAAGCCATAGATAACCAAGCCTAGGCTTGAAATTCTTGAAAGGGGTGTCTAGGTAACACTGCCAATCCTTCCACTAGGGCTTGGTGGGGCAAATAACCACCTTATGAAGAATATCAATTGGAATGGCATTCACTAGACCAACATAAGTATCATGGTCTTGGTTTTGAAGTCTATACTAGGCACATAAGTCCTCAAATGGCATAATATGCATCGTGAGTCTTTGAAAAATGTGTTGCAAGGTCTGGATACCTTTCTTTTGAAATCTTAAATCCTTAAGCTAGGGTAAATCTATCAGCGACTGACCATTACTGGAAAAAAGGGGCAACCACCACACATTTTATTGATTAAACAAAATCCCATCATAGAAACTAGAGCCAACCCAATGGATCCAAGGCTTTCCAACTTCATAGGATTTCCAAATGTTCTTGGCCATGAAATTTCCCACTATCTAGACTAGTTCCCTCATAACCAGAAGGTTTGAAAGTCAATCCCCTTCCAAGCCTATCTGTGTGCAAGAAAGTAGGATTGAATGGAATGCGTGAGAAGAATTGTCAAAGTATTGTTGCAAGTAATAGATTTAATTATCTATTTAACACATGGGGCAATCCCTTGTCATTGAGTGGAGAGCAAACCAAGCCCTCTAGAGTTTTTGGGAAAGCCACAAAATTCCTAGGCTACTTGGTGAAACCCTTGATGAGTCTCAAAAGAGGCCCAAAGAATGCCGCATAATATTTTTTCAAGCATAGCATAAGAAGCTTTCCAGGGAACCCAATAAGAAGAATAATAAGCATGCATAGCAGCTAAAATTTGGAGAAAATATGGAATTTACTAGCCAAAGAAAGGGGCTTGGTAATCTAGTAAGTTGTTGTGCCCTTAGCACACACACCCCGTTCGGAACAGGGACCCTCTTTTCTTTCGCCTTGTCGGGTCATTTTTTGTCATTGCCTCATTTTGTGTGCCTCCTTTTTTGATGTCTCAGATGGTCAATGTTGCTTTAAGGACCCACCATAAGTTGACCATGCCTTCCCCGTTTAAATTTCCTATGTTTTGGCACCTTGCGGAGTCCCTCTGGTAGTTTGACCCTGCCAACGGCCCCGGGCCTTGCGGGGCCCGGCCATTCAGGATTCCCTCATCAAGTTCCCCCATTGAACTTGCCATTCCTGGTGGCATCCACTTTGTGTCCTCCCAAACGTCGGGGTCAGAACCCCTGTTCGTTGTTTACTAAAAATTTGTGGAAATCTCCGATGGCCGTTTTGCCCTTCGGACCCCGAACCCCAGAGTTCCGCTCCTAGGGTTCCGACCGTGCATTGCCATCCCTGACAGCAAACTTCCTACGACGTCCCACCCTTAGCTCTCGCCACCATTTTCGTCGACCGAAATCTACGAGAGGTCCTAACTGCATTTCAGTGCTTCGAGCTCGATCATCTGGAATTCCGAGCTCAAATTTTTGTGATGACTCCGCCATCCACGACAGCGGATCGTTGGCAAAACTCCGCCCTCTGGGCCCTGACTCTCTCTTCGCCGCTGCCATTCCAACCCGAAATATTCACAACAACCATTGTCCTGCATCTCCCTAGCCTTTGGACCCCGGGTCTCTTGCCGCCATTGCCGATTTTCAAACTCACCAATATTTTGTGTCATTATACCTGCATTTAATATGATCATTAATGGCGACCAAGGGTATAAAATTCCCACTCTGACATGTCTTTATCATTTGACAAAATTGTAGAGCAATTGGAGAACTTCATTGAGGAGCTCACCATCTTCGACACCATCATGTTCATTGCCCTCAGCATCCTTTCATCGATCATAGGTGGATCCCACATCTCCCCGCATCGCGTGTTTGAGGTAGGTCCTCCGTTCGCCCTCCCGAGCATTATTTTGGTGATTTCTAAAGATTTAAATGAGTAGCAAATGTTAAGGAGGCATGAAAATAATAAAACACAACATCGCGCACAAAACCCACGTGTTGAAATTTTGAGAAACCTTCATGGGTGCCCTCATCACCAATCCAGAACCTTACCCCACCGTGGCCATTCTTCGCGTAGGGAGATCATCCCCTTCAGCCCTAGGAACTGCCTTGGCCATCCATAATAAAAATGATGAACCTTGCCGCTGACGGCAATGTCCTCCTTTGGGCCCAGGCCGTCAGACTTCCTTGATCAGAAGTCACCCTCGATACCGCCGCGTCAAAATGACAATTTGACCTCTACCTCCCATCCACCAGGGCCCGCCCTTCTCCTCGCCATAGGAATTTCAAGTTTAACAAACACCCTTTGGGTCTCTCGTGCCCAGGACCCCAGAGTTCCGCTTCTGAGGTTCTGCAGGTGTGTGGCCGTCCTCCACGATGAATGTCGCCTGGCATCCTGCCCTGCAGACTCCGCCTTCCTGTTTGCTGCTACTAGGTGATTTAAACTCATAGCATCCTTATCGGCTCTAGGCTCTAAGCATTGGGTCTCCGTGCCTCTTTATCCACCATCCTCACGGAAAACTCTCTTCGCCCCTCCGGGTTCCGAGTTCTGCCCTTCCGTCAGCTGTCGGGGTGACTTCGCACTCCGGCTTAACCTTTTGCCGACCCCCCTTCCTGGCCATCCTTCTGACCGCCGGACTCCGAACCACTATTCGCCGTGGGATGTCACTTGAACTCTGAATGCCTTCATCCGCACCGGGCCCCGTAGACCGGGACTCCTGTCCTCGCCCGCCATTGCCAATGAGAAAATCTTGCTTGCCCCTCTGACCTCCGGGCTCTACCCGACCGATTGCCGCCAAACTCAAAGCGAAATCACATGGCCCGGGGCCCTTACTACCGGGATGCCCCCCCGGATTTCCGTCCAATGTTGGTTGTTGCAAATGGTGAAAGATGAGCGCCTTCCCGGTACCACTAGCCTGAATGTTCGGAAGTAAAACTGAAGTATCAACTGCCCTTTCAACCGCCGGGCCCCGGAGCTCAGAATTTCGTCTCCAAATTTTGTTTGCTTTCTGCTGTTCCAAACTGCTATCTCCCAATGGCTCTCCGGCCCAGGACTTTTGAATTCCCCTAAATCGATCCAAATGAGCCCAAGTGTCAAATCCAACTTCGACCAACATGCTTGATTTTGGTCCTCTTCATTGCAAACCCCTTGAAATACTAAAATTTGACCAAAGAGAGTTTCTGGGAGCCTTCCGCAGTGTTTTCCCTTCCAAACAGCATTTCTACAAGGGAAGTTTGGCCCTCTGAGCCTGAACTGTCCAAATGCCCTTAATCAAAAGATCAATAACATCTAAGGATAAAAGGTCATGTTATGCTTAATTGACTGTTTGAAATAAATATTGTTTTCAGGGTATTGGCTAACATAAATTCTTTTGTGATCCATTGTGCTAACTATGCCATTGTTTGCAAAATATATGGAACTAGGTACAGGACCTTCAGGGGCATCTGCCGAAAAGGACAAGGGGAAGAAGTCAGGAAGGACCCCTCGAGGGAAGGAAGATAAGGACCACATGAAGTACCAATTCTAGGGTGAGCCTCTCCACTCAAAAATCACCACAGATTGGAAGGAGATCACTGACACCAACATAGGCCAGGTGCATATTGATGAATTCACGCAAAGGGTCAGGGTCAATCCAACGACAAAGAATGCAAGATTGATAAGATAGAGTGGAATAGCTAAGGTTGCTGGATTCTCTCCATCCCTCATCGCTCCCGAGTTGGTCATGGCTTGTTGGGAGGCGTATCAAACCAACACAAGGACAATCTTTGATAAAGAGGGAAATATTCTCGCTGACATGTCACCTAAAGGGATCACGGAGATCTTCCATATTCCCACATTTGAAGAGATGGAAGTCCCCACCATAGAAGAATTTCAGGCAGCATGGGATGATAATTTGGTAGGTTGTAAGAAATCAATAAATTTGCATTGGCTCAAGGAAAGGCGGGGCAACACTGCGAAGTTTCCTCAAGAACTATTCCGTAGCAATTTCCACAAGGATTACCATGATTTGCTGACCATGTTGAGCTGAGTTATGGGTCTTCCTACCATGGCCTTCTTCCAAGAATAGATGGTGTACTTCATTGAGTAGATTTTGCGCAGAAACGAGGACATGACCACAAAGACTTTGTTTTATTGGGGAGGAATCATAAGCGACTGCTTCCACGAGTAGTTTGTCAATGTAAAGAAGAGCTCCAAATTCTATATGACTTCCTATCTTGTCTATTCTTTGGTGGATCAAAGATAGTACAGCAGGTTGTTTGTGGCACCCAGTCAGGAGTAGGGGTGAAGAATCAAGGCATATGATAAGTACCCACAGCTCCAATACCGGAACTTCAAAAGGGATTACTGTAGGGTAAATGATGCCTTCATTGGCCATATTATTAGAATGATTACTGGAGACTTTGAGAGGAGGGTCTCCCACAGTGCCAGAGTGCTTTTGAAATAGTATGCCTTTCTCTACATCCAATATCCAAAATTTACTTATATCTGTGCCCTGGGCTTCACTGAATGGCCAAACAGGTTGCCTCGATACCCCAATGACCGAATCATCCTCTTGGAGCTTTCTCAGCAACTCCAACACTTGCAGACAATCTTCAGCAGCAAACATATAGCGGGGATCTCCTATCCCATGACCCTTAGCTAGGGCATGTACCAACTGCAAACTTCCCAATGTGTTGGTAACTTTGAGAAAGAACTGAAGGATTACCACTTCTACCTCCACATTGCTCTCCCGCGGATGGACCCGCATGGGCATGTCAGAAAAGTGTTGGGGCCAGCATATGCCCATCTTCACCACATTGAGTATTTCTGGGCTGACTGCCAGGATGACAAAGAAGTGTGCGCAAGGCACTACATGCGAATGACTGATTGTACAATTCGTAAGGAGGGTGCAACCATTCCCCATACCAGACCAAGTCGAGGAGGACGAGGCCACCATAATGCATCCCAGGTACCCTACAGTCACCAATCCGCCAATACCATCAATTGACTTGGGTGAATAAGAGGTTGATGACCTAGATACCATAACCCAACCAATCTTAGCCCATACCAAGGAGTGGATCAATGGGTAGGTGGCTCATTTAAAGCGACAAGGAGTAGTCTTGACTTATGAAGGGCTCAAAAGTGAGCCAAGTGCCACAGAGAATGTTGCTGCCACCACATCAACTGGCGGGACCTCTAAGTCTCCTCCAGTCACTAGGTCCAAGAAGAGAAAAGGAACAGAAACTGAGTAGTTTCCAGACCCTAGGGTCTATGCAAGGAAATAAATGGGGGGCTCACCTCTGAAAAGGCTCAAACAGGTAGGGAGTACTATAGAACAATCTTCAACCCAAGAGAAGGAAGCAAAGGGTACAGATCAATTGGAGCCTCTCTTGGCTCTCCCTACCCCTCCTATTGCACCACCCACCTCCCTGGCTATGGTCGCTGCATCTCTGCCGGCAATGGACATTTTTGTTCATCTTTCCCCTTCACCTCCAATCGAGTCTGTAATAGTTATTAACTTCTCTTCCACCATGACTACTCCCCCTTCCTCTGCTGCCATGTAACCAATCACATCACTCCCTCTGGCAACAATAACAACACCTATTCCCACTGCCACTATGCTCGAGGCTCTTTCAAGACACATGCGGAACCTTCCCCCTAAGCTCTCCTAGATCTTAATGGATCCGACTATCCAAGCAACCCTTGCACAAGTCCTTTCTAATGATCAACCTTCACAACCACCAACAGGGCCACCGACTATGGAGGCCACCATGCTAATCTCTAAGGAGTGGGAGAAATGAGATAGGAAAGCCTCGAAGCCTGTGGAGGAGGAGGTCGATGAGTACCATGAGCACTCAGAGTACAAAAACCAAACCATTGATAGGGTGGATTATGAGGAGGAGAAAATGGGCTCTTCCAAGAGTAGGGAAGAGGAGGAGAGCTCTGATGCTAAGGTAATCATACAAACCTTTGATGATGACCTTGAGGAGGAAATGGCACAACAGCTGAAAGACACTGGGGCAAAAGTAGAAGGGTCACCCCATGATGAAGAAGGGCAACCACCAGAAGAACAATAGCAAAAGGATTTAACTGAGGGTGAAACCCATGTTATCAGAAGCCCCAAGACTGAGTGTACTAAGGAAAAGAAGGAAGAAGAAACAGCAAGAAAAGAAAGTCCCATTCAACAACCATCGACTAGGTTCCTTATCAAATGCCTCATGTTCATCCATGACTCTGATGAAGAGGAGGAAGATGCCACTCGAGAGAAAGGAAAATCCCTAGAGGGAAAAGGAGCAAAAATCTTGGCCTTGACTGAGAAGGGCGAGGTGACCACGATTCACCCAAGGGAAAATCATCTATGCCCGAGTGGTTGGAGAGACAACTTGAAAGAAAAACCCCTATGCTGAAGGACCTAAGGGTAAGGTTGGAGGCCATCTTGGCTCAAGCCCAAATCATGACAAAGAAGGAAAAGAAGCCCAAGGTCCGATCCAAGGAAACAATGGATGCTTCTGGGTCTCGAGCGGCACAAATTGCAACATGTACGATTGGCCAAACTGGGGTAAGTTATAACATCTCCACCATCGACTTGTGAACCACCACCAGAGAGCATAAAGTTAGGCATCTTGAGGAGTCAGTGGCTAAGGTGGTACACTTGATAAAACAAGATAAGATCTCAAAGGATGAGCTCAAGGCACAGGTCGCAGCATTAATGAATTACATACAGCAATGGTCTTTAGTAGACGACCTGCCTATCACATCCACGGCCACACCTCAGCTGCTTTCCAAAGAGAAGATCGATAAGATGGAAAGAAGAAAGAACTTGGAGAAGACCATAGAGGACTGGTTCCAACGAGTCTTATACGTCATAAACATGGGAATTAGTTGGGCTGTGCGAACAGCCAACAAATTCTTGGACCTGATGTAGTCTCTGGAGAGCACAAGGAAGCTCTGCACCAATTTCCCCGTGGCCTACGACTCCACCTTCCCAAGGATTGAGGCTATCCTTCAGTTACTAGAAGCCACATGGGAGAAGAAGCTTGCATTTAAGAAAGATGATCACTGGCTGATGGATGTGTGGCACCGAGACTTTGGCAACCGGAAGGAGAGGCTAGAACAAATCATGAGCAAGGTGGATCTGGACATTGAATGGATCAAAGAAATCAGGGCAGAATGTGCTTGGTACTTTAAGCTAATGATAGACTATGATATGCCCATAGTACAAATGGATTTGGAAAAGATAAAACCCTACTTCTAGGAGAGGATGAAGGATGGGATGGCTGGTGAAACCACAATGGAGTTCCTAAGTTTTGCTGCCTGTGCCTTCGATCAATTGGAGCAGTTCAAAGACCAAGGCTCAAAGTATGATGAAGATTGGAAAAGGATGGAGGATAATGCAAAAGAATGAAGCTACTAGATGCTGCGATATGAAATCATTGAAATAGACAAGCTCCAGGCAGTCATCCTCAAGTTCATTGAATACACAGCTTCTAAACGGTAGGAGGACAGCCCTGTCAAAGATGAAGAACTCCCTGAAGAGTAGTTACACTGGAAACAACAATCCGCTAAATGACAAAAGAGCTACAGTGTCGTTAGCAAGAGGACGAAATAGGGAAAAGATAAAATATAATTTTAAAATTGTGATATATTTGGGGGTAGGTGAAACCCTATTTTGTAATGAATTTTGGCCACACAATAAGAATTAATCTTGGCCATTCATTGAATCTTTTGGACACTATAAATAGGGCTCTGCTCTCATTTGCAAAGGGAGTTGAGTTTTTGTAAAGACATGCTGCAAAAATTTATAAAGAAAAGTCATTGTCTTGGTGCATTTTAAGAGTTTTTCACATGTAGCTTGGTTCAATTTCCATTGTTAGATGTTTGACTTAGACTTTATTGCTATTCTAGTTAGTTGTTTCTTGTTTTGGTAGATTTTAGGAATGTTGTTCTGTGATTATGAAAATTCCTGCGATGTTGATGACTTCTTTATCCATACTTTTTGTTGTTTGCTGATGGTAGATAGCTATGCAAAGTTAGCCTGGACTTGAATTCAAAGCTGCTCCAAAACATTTATCTTTGATTCATGCATATACATGGTGAATGGAGGACAATGTATCTACAGACCTTAGAAGATAGCACAATTTCCATGATACTATGAAATCTCTGGTTAAGTGGGATATTGTTTTGAGAAGTCATCCATTGCAGGAACTACATTGTCACTATTCACAGTTAGTTGCAAACTTAGAAACTTTCCCTCTTCCTTGCCTTCTTTTCTTTTCTTTTAATAACTGACCTATGCTAAGGTTCATTACACATTGTAAAGCAAAATCCAACAACAAAATAGAGTCCAAGACTACTGTTTGAACCTACAGCCAATGCATAACAACTTTCCATCCTAAGAACTCCATTTCAAGATTCAACTTCCATGCTTTGTAACCCATTCGTAGGACCGCCTTGTGATTCCAGCAAATCACATCAAACAACTAAAATATTCCAAGCACTTTCAAGACCTTACATTAGAGACCTTGGGATAGTGTTCTATAATCTGATTGTGGAAGATTGTCTTTCAAGAGAGGTAGTGCACCTACACACTGCCTGTGTTGAGAACTACATAAAAACACCATCAATAGAACTGGCGCTAGAAGGAGGGCCTAGTAGTGGAAATACCAAGTTAAGGGTTAAAAGTGAAGTTGGATTGAATCAAATCATTCTCCCCAGAAAGATTTTAAAGAGTTCTACGGTCAACACCAAACAAAGGAGAATTTGAAAAATTGCAGCCTCCTACCAAGGTGAAGTGAGTTAAAAGAAGTAGCATTGCCTCTTCCTCTTCCTCCATTCCATCCACCTCCATTCCACCCTCACCTTCATTTGGCCGGCCTTCATCTTCCGGCCAACCATCTCAAACTACCTTTGCACCTCCTATCTCCGGCAGCCAGGGGATTGCTCCTCTCCCGGCCCTTCCAACCCAGGGCACAGTCCAATCAGCTACAACTCAAGTGCAGTCTCAAATCATTGTTGTATTGCAGATACATCCCCAAATCACCATTTTCCAATAGCAGATACCACCTTCGCCACCCTCCATGGCTTGGTTAGCACATAACCCTTCGCCAATACATTTTGCTACTTATAATGATATGCCCAAGAATTCGGAGGGCTTTTGTTTGAAGTTCCATCCGCGCGACCTACAAAGAACAGCTGAGGAGCATATCAAAATATTCGAGACAACAATTACCGAAATGCAAGTTGACCACAAGGATGTTGCATGCCACCTTTTTATGCATTCATTGGGGGAAGAGGCCTTCTATTGGTACATCAATCTACCGAGGGGATCCATTACCTCGTGGACTCTAATGAACAATGGCTTCCTGCAGAAATACAAGATTCCCATCAGCCCTTCAGAACTTTACCAATAGTTCATGACAGTCAAAAGGGAAGTCAACGAACCTATTGGCTCCTTCAATGACCACTTTCATCGGGCCTACACAAGGCTTCAGAACCCGTACCTTCATAATAATGTCGCAACACTCCCAGTCTACTATGCGGCATTGGACAACCTTACCTCGGCTTTGGTGAAAAGGATGCAACTGTCGCCCGCCTCATTGGTGGCAGCCTATAAGGAGGCTGTCGTTGCCAGTGCGGACTTGGGGCATAATATCTCCAGCCTGTTGCCTTCTTTGGGGCCGATAGCCCACTCAATGCAGATTCAGAGGCTTAATCAGGCATTTTTCCATCAAACCCCTCTTATGAATCAAGTGTCTCAATTGCCTATGGTACCACATCCAGGGCAGCCATTGAATTATGCGCCTTCTATGCCTTCCTATTTGTAGCCCCAGCAGCAGTATAACTATTCTCAAGCTGTTCCACAACAGCAGGTGTATTCTCAGTAGCCTCAGGCACCATTGTACCTATCGAGACTAGAGTTTCCTCCAGCTTATCAGAATCAACCGACAACCCTGCCCACTTTTCTCTAAAATCTGGCACCGTCACCTGGGAATGGGACCGAGAAAGACAAGTTAGAGGAACTAACAGAGATGATAAAGAAAATGTCCACAAAAATGACGCACCTAAAAAATCAAAATAACTAGTTACAGGCCTCCCAGCATAATTTCTAAGCTAATCTTAACCGGAACAACTAAGACAATAGGGACAGTAGGGATAATCGAGAAGAAAGCACTTCCTCCGGGCATAACTATGATAGGGGCAAAATGCCAATCAGAATGCAGAAAGGAGACCTTCTCACATGGAACACTAGGCCCAATAATGGAGGAGTCCATATGCCTTTTGATCAACTGACAAGCAATGAAAAACAAATAGCAGAGTATACCTTTCCGAGGCAGCCTTGTCCAGATGGTGTCAAATTCATAAAACCAGCAGACATTCTGAGTTGGATTGTTCCGAGTTCCAGACAGCTGCTGAAATATTCCAAGTGGAGGTACAAAATATAGTCGATAATTCTGGTTGTAGGGACATCGTCCCATCCAAGCCATATGATTCCTCCTATCTCATGGTTAATCAGGCACCATTTCTGTGAGGTGACCACAACGAGCCCGAAGTCGAGCCTACTCCTGTTGAAGATGAAGATGCACAAGAGGTAAGTATTGAACAAACTTTGGCTCGACTTTTTGATTCAGTAGATAATGGTCCAGTAGATGAAGAAGAGTCATTTATAGATGAGGTCCACATGTTCCATCAAAGGTCGACTCCTTACTTCCTTAGGAATAGACAGGTGGGTGTACCTTTTATAACTTCTACCCCACCAAACAATTTTGCCACTCCGCCTGATCCTAATGTAAACAACCCTAGACTACTCCATATACCTACCCAATACATCAACAGGAACGGATCTCAAAACCAGTCACAAAATCAGCCTCAAGGCCAATCCCAAAATCTGTCTAGTCAAACAAAGGTCCAACCTCCTAGTTCTGTCATAGGCCAAGCTTTTAGTTCAGAAATTGAGTAAATAGGTGAATATGTAGCAGAAGAATTCAAGAAGGTAAAAATCAGCTTGTCAGCCTTCGAATTACTCAAAGTCCCTGCTATAAGGCATGCCTTCTTTAGGGTTCTTAATGGGACTCCATCATCAAGTATGACTCCAAAAATGTCAGCCAAAAGAGTTACCTTTGAAGAGCCTAGGAAGGAACCGGAGATACAGGATAATACTGGGAAAAGGAAGGATATCCCTGAAAATCAACTTGCGAGTAAACAAATTGAAAAGGAACCAGAGCGGGCTAATAGGAAGATTTCCAAGGACCAATCGTTTAGGCAGACCAGGGATATGGAAAATGATAAGAACAAAGGTTAGATAGCTCACATGGACACGCCTACGGGCATCTTCTAGGAGAGACCGGAAACTCCCCCTTTCCTAACCACCATTAGGATCTTTGGGAAGAATCTACATAACTGCCTGCTCAATTCATGAGCATCTGCCAATGTCATGCCCTTGGAAGTATGCAAGGCTCTTGGCATCACTCCCATGCCTTCAAGGAGGAAGGTGACCTAGGTGGACAAAATAGATATCAACATTGTGGGATAAATAAACCATATCCTGATGTAGATTGCTATAGACCCACGGATACAACAGGTCATCAATATTCAAGTGGCAGATATTTCCGATGCATATGGAATCATCTTGGGAAGGGAATTCACCAAGGCACTGAATGGATACACTGCCACAAACCTTTCTCACATGTGGCTACCATGGAAGGGGCTGCCAAATCAAATCTATATCGACCGTGAACCCTGTATGAAATACATGATCACAGAGTACAATAATATCAATGAGGTGTTGTTCGTCAAGATCAACTTGGGGAATGACCGCTCTTTCTTCTACCAAAATGAGGCTGAGCTTTAGGAAGAATATGTGGACGAAGTGTTTCTAGTGTTGTGTAGTCCTTCAACCGATTCTACATGAATGCCCCCAGACACAAAAATATTGATAGAAGCTGAAGATGACCCTGATAAGGATGACAACTAGGGACTACTCAGTAGTTTCTAGGAGTTCATTGAAAAGTGCACAAGGGATCAGCTCAGCCTAGGGGCCTGAATGAATTTACAGGATCTCTTGTTACCAAACTGGTACAGGGTTTACAATGCTACCCACTTCGAGTTTGATTGTTGCTTGTGTCAAGCAGCAGTTGC
The DNA here is from genome assembly GCA_007258455.2 of Sequoia sempervirens. Lineage (NCBI taxonomy): Eukaryota > Viridiplantae > Streptophyta > Pinopsida > Cupressales > Cupressaceae > Sequoia > Sequoia sempervirens. The sequence goes on along the minus strand of VDFB02177952.1, from coordinate 4,466 downwards.
ACATGTTAAAAAATTAGCTACTTCTCAGATAGAAACACCAAAGGAGGCACCAACAAAGCCACCTGTTGATCAATACATTAAACCAAAAAATTCCTCTAAGGTCACAGGGCCAGCCACCCAGCTGAAAGGGGACAGGAGCTTAATCAAACCTGAAGATAAAGCACCCTCTGCGTGTTGGACACTCTAATTTGATGGATCCAAGTCCAAGAAAGGAGCCAGAGCTGGGTTCGAGCTCATCAGTCCAATAGGTAAGACATTTATAGCTGCCACAGATTGCAATTCTATTGCACCAACAATGTAGCAGAATATGAGGCCCTGGTCCTTGGCCTTCTCATGGCCTTGAAGAAAAATGTAAAAGTGCTACAATTTTTTTGGGGATTCCAAGCTCATAGTTAAACAGGTTAGGAAGTTATATTCCTATCATGATAGAAGACTTACAAACTATAGGCCTAGGGTTTCGGATCTCTTGGAGGGCTTAGATGCATTCAATATATAATTGATCCCTCGTGCTTAGAATCGTATAGCTGATGCCTTGGCTCAAGTAGCCAACACTTTACAACCCCTCTCTCTGTCTAGGCTCAAAAAATTCACTTTTGAGCTGATATCCATGCCATCGGTCCCAGATAATGTTACCCACTTGCAAGTATTCAATGATGACAAACATATCCTTCAATTCATCACAAGTTTTGATATATTTGTGGCTCAAATAATTGATGAAGCTGATTCACAGGAAGCCGAACTAGACATAGAGGGGGTTATTAACCTCAAAACCAACATGATCCCTAGGAGCATGGTTTAGTTGGAACACATATTTGACTTGGACCAGATCAGATATCAGAATCAACAAATGAAAAAGGAGGCCATAAGCAACCAATGCGATGCTCACAACCTTGGGACAGCCGAGGAGATCAAGAATATTTTTATCGGCAAGGTGTGCACACCAGAGGAAAAGAATGAAATCAAGGATGCATTGCAGAGGTACCATGATGTGGTGGCATGGAGCTATGAAGATTTAAAAACATATGACACTTCTGTCATTACACACACCATCCCTCTTAAGACGGAAGTGAGGCCATTCCGCCAGCGGTAACGCCCTATCAATGCCTTGCTAGAACCTGTCATTTATAAAGAGGTACAAAAGTTGCTCTCGGCAAGAATTATTTTTTCAGTTAGGCATTCCACATGGGTGGCCAACTTGGTCCTGGTTAGAAAAAAGAATGGGGAGATTAGATTGTGTGTAGATTTTCGCAATCTAAACCGCACCTTCGAGAAAGACAACTATCCAGTACCTTCATTGGATGAGGTACTGCAGATCATCAACAGCTCCCAGATGATGTCTTTCCTCGATGGATACTCTGGGTACAACCAAATAATGGTACAGTATAAGGATCGTCACAAAGCGACGTTCACCACTAAGTGGGGGACATTCAGGTATAGGAGGATGCCTTTTGGGCTCATCAACAGTGGCGCCACCTTCCAACGCGCCATGGATATCGCTTTCAAGGACTTAATTGGCAAGTGCATAATCATCTACATGGATGATTTGACTATATTTTCTAAAAGGCAGGCCGATCACGTCTCTGATTTATACAAGGTATTTTAGAGACATAGGGAGTTCAGGGTTTCTCTTAACCCCAAGAAGTGCATTTTCGGAGTGGCTGAAGGAAGATTGCTCAGGAATATCATCTCAGAACAGGGAATCTCCATAGACCCCAAACGTATCGAGTCCTTACTCAAAATCCCGCCCCTAGGAAGCAAGAAAGAATTAAAATCTTTCTTTGGAAATATCAACTTCATCCAGAAATTCATCACAGGTTTCGCAGAGATTGTTAAACCTCTCAATGCTATGTTGAAACAAGATGCCAAAGTTAAATGGACACCCGATGCCAAACAAGCTTTTAAGGAAATCAAACGGGCCATCGCCGAGGTGCCTGTTTTAGTTAGCCCGGATTATCTGAAGTCTTTCTACATCTACTCATTTGCCTCAGACCATTATTGTGCTAGCATGTTGACCTAGAAGGATGAGGAAGGAAATGAGCATTTGATCACCTTTATGAGTGCTCCCCTCAAGGATGCTGAATTGCAATATCACAACATTAAAAAGCAGGCATATGCTCTCGTCAGGGGGGTGAAGAAATTTAGACACTACATCCTATGCAATAAGGTGTTTGCCATTGTCCCCAACCCAGCAATAAAAACACTGCTCATGCAAAATGAATTGGGTGAAAGAAGAGCTAAATGGGTCACCCTGCTCCAAGAATATGACATGGAGATCCAACCGATGAAACTGGTGAGAAGACAAGCACTCACCCGCATGATTGCTGAAACAGCTACAAAAGCTGGACTCAAACTCACTGTGCAGCAATACCAGCTTGAGGATGTCTCCCTCGGAGAGTGGTACCAGAATGTCGTCTACTATTTTTTGAACCATAAGTGTCCACCGCACCTGCAAGGAGTCCAAAAGTGGTCCCTTAAACTAAAAAGCAATGGCTACATGCTGCAGGGTTTCGTTCTCTACAAGAAGAATCATGAAAGCATTTATTTAAGATCTGCCTTGGAAAGGAAGAAGCAGATTGAGTCTTGAAAGATTTTTATGATAAATTTGGCATGGGCCATGGTTCTAGTTCTTCCACAGCACATCAGATATTGAGAGCAGGATATTATTGGCCAACTGTCTTCAAGGATGCCTATTGCCATATTCATTCATGTCACACATGCCAGACTGCTGCCACCAGGGAAAAGAATGCTGATGTCTCACTATAGCCTATGCTGGAGTTAAGACCGTTTGCGCAATGGGGTCTCAACTTCATCGGTCTGGTAAGCCCTCCATCATCTATGAAACACAGGTACATTCTTACCGCTACTGATTACTGTACTAGGTGGACAGAAGCAATAGTATGTAAGCAATGCACAACTGAATTAGTTACTAATTTCTTAAAAAGTTTCATTTTAAATTACTTTGGTTGTCCTTATGCTTTGGTATGTGATAATGGATCGGCTTTTACTTCATTGAAATTTGCTAGTTGGGCATTTGACTATGGAATTTCCCTTAAATTCTCATCTAATTACTACCCTCAGGGCAATGGCCTTGCCGAGTCTACAAATAAAAACCTGATTACCATGATAAAAAAGTTGCTAGATAGGAATCCCAAGGACTGGCATACTCAGCTCTGTTTTTCCCTTTAGGCTAATCACACTCACCATAAGGCTTCCCTTGGCGATTCCCCATTCCACCTTATTTATGGCCTGGAACCTATATTCTCTATCCATCTGAAGATTCCTACTCTTCAGTTCATCAACGATTTTTATGAGGGAGGAGATTGTAGGGAAGCTCGGTGAGCAGAGCTCTTGCATTTAGAGGAAGTTTGAGACATTGCAATAGAAAATTTCACCAAACATCAGGGTGTAGTTAAAAGATGGTTCAATCACCGAGCCAAGATCAAGGCCTTTAGAATTGTAGATATGGTTCTGTATTGGGACAAGGCTCATGAAAAGAAAGGGGGACACAACAAATTCGACAAGCTCTGGCTTGGCCCCTTTCAAATAGATGAGATTTTGGGAGACAATGCCTTCTGCCTAAAGACCTTAACTGGTGAGAACGTCCCATTGCCGGTCAACGGGCAGCACCTGAAGCATGACTTCCAAGCTTGAGCTCATTCGAGCTCATCATTGTAAATATTTGTACATAGGTTAGGGGTAAGTGCACCAAGATGGTTCCCAAAAAAGGGGCTTAAGTGGCCACTTTTTTTTCTGAAATCAGGAAATACTGACCTTGGACGTGAAATTGAGGATAGCTACACTCAAATTTTTTTGATGGAACAAAAACAAGGACCGCAGTGCTCCGAGTCTACTTTCAAACTACTAATTTATTTTGAAAATGGATTTGAGATTAAGAGGGGGTTCAAAGGGACTACCCACACAAATTATTTATTTGTTTATCCGGAAAAACATGCTGCTTAACTCTTGTGTGACCCAAGCACGGTGGACTTTTTTGTAGTATTTTTAAAATCGCTCTAGTCAGAAGTTAGATAACGGTATGTAGTAAGGACTGGATATTTTTTGATAATTTTTTAATGAATATTTGATTTTTTATTAATTTTCTAAGTGGGCACTTCCTAAAAAGCAGAATTTTGGCCGTGCTCCCCCTAAATTTTTTTGAAACTAATAGATTTTTTTAAATTTTTTTTTTTTAAATTGTAGAATGAGTCTAGTTTCTAAAAATGTAATTTATTTCAAATTTTGATGAATGGTTAATTTATAGCGAAAAAAAATACCAAACACTGCTTTTTGAAGAAAAATGAACATACAAACAAAAGAAATTATGGATGAAAGGCTTAACATTGTTAGAAAGTGAAAAAAATTACATCGTTGGAAAGTTAATAAAGAACCTAACATTATCCATGTCTTCTATTTTCTTGATATTGAACCAAATGCAATCTTGTTGGTGAGCATGAACTCGATTATGT
>VDFB02177951.1:0-10191 GCA_007258455.2 Sequoia sempervirens | reverse complement strand
AAATAATGAATAGTTGTTCATCCCTTGCTTCCTCTTCACATACTTCTTCTCTATTTTCATTCTTACGAGGCTCATCAATCTCTATAGGCCGAGTATCTGCTGATCCCTAGTCCTCTTGCCCTATAGCAATATCATCCTCTTATGCCGCATCAATCTCACGCTGAAAGCGAGTATCCGTGGTTGTTTCTTCTTCTATCTCCTGCTCATTTTCTTTTTTAGGTACATTGACACCCTGGCCAACTGACTCCCTACGAGATGACTTATTTGTCTCTTATAATTCTCGTTCTTCATTCAACCTCGCCCTCTGATCTGCAAACAGCGAGACCTCCTATATACTTGGAGAATGAGTTCTCAATGGTGTATTTGATGCCTCCTCAACTCTCTAAGGCTCTGGTCGGACTGGCTCCTTCCTTCATGATTCTGGAGCTCAAGAAATCTACTTTTTTTGTTTAACAATGGGCATCCTATGATCTCCCATCAAGTTGTAAGTAAGAGGAATTGATCTGCTCTTAAGCCTATTCACGTGCCCCTCTACCCATCCTCTTGTGAATGTCAAGACTGGGATGCAAAGCGTATCCAAATCCATAATCTCTAGCTCCGACCAATCCGGAAGTGGGAGCAGTGTATTCCTCACTGTCTCATGATCTGGGTGAATAATGTTGAAATCCTCATCAACCTGGTCTAGAACAGGAACAACTTCACATTCTCTAATCAGGTTCAATGGTATCCTCAAAAACATCATTTTTCTTACTTCAGCTTCATCCAACGCACTTGCCTAGAAGTCCTCAATGTGCACCTTATGTCGGAATTCTTCAGACAGTATCCATCTAATATTCTTGTAAGGATCATAATGCTGCTTGCTAGTGTGATAAGAGAGGTGGAAAAATTGAAGCTCGTTTTCCGCTTCCTTGGCTGCTTGCAATGAAGGACAAACTTCATCTGAATTTCCCATGATGATAGGGAAGTCAAGTCCTTTCTTCTTCCTCTTCTGAATCTTATCGTAGGCAATGAGCTGCCTAGATATTTTTAACATCAAAATTCTGTTTGTGGGATATCGGGGCAATCTGTAAGGATAGGAAGAGGACCCCTACAACCTGATGTAAGTGAACTTCGGAAATTGGACAAACCAACATCTGTACCTCTCAATCAGCTCCAATGCTTCTTTTGATATTCTATGATGAGTCCTCTGCTGAAGCATCCTCGTGATATGCATCGTCAAGGCATCATTGACTCTTTTGTAGTGAGAAGTGCTTGTCAACTACAACTGCGGACAAGGCTCATGAATTTTGAACTGATGAGAACCACCCCCAATCGACTCCTTGTAGGATATTCCTTTGTACTTTGTCATCCGAGCCAGCATATAGATGATATATGAGCTCATATAAAATGTCTTCGTTCTCCTCAAACTTCGGAGTTGTTCATGCAAATTATCACTGATAATCATTGCCTAGTCAACATGCTCCTTTCCTTCCAGCACAAGGTTGATGTACTAAAACATCCAAGGTTCAAAGATGAATGACTAGGGGCACCCTCCAACTCTGCTGAGCATCATAATTAAGTCACAATACTCTTGCTTCAAATCATTTTTTATTATCTGCTTCGGCAGCTTCGTATGAGTTGGCTTAGGCTTGTTCATCCAACGGGAGTTTATCATATCAGCACACCTTTCGAATGTAGAAGCATACATTCGCTCAGCTCTTTCTCTCGTTTTGTAAATCATCTTCTCATAGGCCGTAATTCCAAATGCTTCACCAATGGCTTCAGGCGTGAGATTGGCAAACAACTTGCCATCTGGTGCAACAATAGTTCTCTACTCTGGGTTGTAGCAGTTAGCACATTCCATGATCAACTCTGGGCACTGAATTGCTGGTGGAAAACCACCAGCTGCATAAAGTCCACCTCTGACAATATTGTGTGAAGTGACTGATGGGTGATGACCTCCAATGCCTAGCATTCGCCTTCTGAAAGCTTTCAAGTTGAAAGAGCCAAGATTTGTATCAGCCAATTTTCCCAGCTTCGAAGAGAACTTTGACTCCAGAAAGAATGACTTGCTCAGCTTCTTGATTACAGCCTGTCTGGATGCATTCGCCTTGCTGGACTCCGCATTGGTCTCTTTGTCAATTGCTCTTCTATCTACTTCAGCCATCCTGCAAAATGAAAGATAGTCATTAGAAATTTAACTTAGGAAAATAAACAACCCCGGGTGGCAAGAATATGAAGTTCACTAGTGCCTACAGCACCAAAATTTCTAACTTCAAACCTCACTTCTTGCAGCAGCCTGACTTCCATATTCAAAACTTCCAGCAATATTTTCGACACTTAGAAAATTTATCTTGCAGCAATACAACCTTCAGCACTTAGAAGAATTTTGGCCCAAGCTAGCTTGCTTCAACAATTTCTCTTCACACTCCAATCTTCTTCACCTTAGAGCTCAAATTCGCACTCCTCAGTTGATGAAGAAAATAAACAAAGTTCACAATTCATATAGCCAGGTCGAATTCTAGAAGAATGCTAATTTTGGCTAAATCATTAAATCTCTACTTCTCCACTGCAGGAATTTGAATTTTGCCTCCTCTGGCAGTCAAAACACTTGTCACCTAAAGCTCAGATTATTTGACCTTCTAGAACTTTGAAAACTTCATCTTTATGGCATAGGCGTACTTTACTTCATCTACCTTTTGAATTTTTATTTTTTTTCAAAATATTAAATCAAATGCCTCCTTATAAGAAGTTCAATTTTAACTGGCTAAAGCATTCATCTTGTTATTTCATCTTCATACTGACTTGGAGAAATTATTGTCATCAGAAATTTCCTCAAAAATTATCTAGGCATCCAACTTCAATTTATAAGCTAAGGCGTTTTATTTTCAAAAATATATTTTTCTCCTGCCTTAGAAAAATTTTAATTTTATTTAGGAAATTCCACCAAATAGGCGCCTGGTTAAAATCTTCACCTTAAAATCCCTAGTGAGGTGTGGAAAATTTCAAAATCATCTCCTTGTTGAAAATATTCAATACCCAAAAAAAATTTCCCTTCAGAAAATTCAAAATTCATGTGTATACATGCGAAGGGGTTCATTTAATTTTTTTTATATTTCCCAGCTTTGAAAAATATTTTTCCACTCAAGTTTATTCTTACTTCTCCTTTCGGCATACTTGGAAATTTTAATCACTTGGAAAATATTTCATCATTAAGATGTTCGAAGATCATCTACGAAATAGGAAAATTGCATTCGCAAACGTGGCTTGTAGATTATTCCCATATTCTTTGGGAGAAGAAGCACATTTTTGGTTCATTCATTTTCCAATTGGGTCTATAAGAACATGGGAGCAGATGAAGGATGCCTCCATCGGGAAGTTGGGTATACGTGTCACTCTAGTGGAACTTTTCCGCCAATTTACAGAAGTGAGGAGACAAGACAGGGAGCCCATCCATGCCTTTAACAACAGATTCCAGAAGGCTCTGACAAGATTGCGAGCCCCATATGTGATTGTTGATGCTCGAGAGAATTATTACTCAGCCTTGGACTTGCTGACCGCGATGTTTGTGAGACAAGCTCATCCGGCTCCAGCCAACATGAACCAAGCATACGCTAAAGCTGTGGAAGTGAGTCAAAATATGGGACAGAACATAACTGGGCCCTCTTTGTATACAGGCTTGACTACAGCGAATAGTCAAATGCAAACTCTTGGGTCAACATGGAATCAATAGACCCCGGCATTGAATCCAGTTCCACAACCGACTTATCATGTTACAGCACCATCTGATCAACTAGTTCTCCATCCTGGGATGCCTTTGTCCCAGATCCAACCAATACAGTCAGTATACCTCCAGAACACTGTGCCGCCAGTATAAGATGGGTGAAATTCTCTAAGGAATGAAAATGGAAGCTCAAGTCTCCAGACGCGAAGATATTCTAAGGTAGGTAATGATGCAAAGCCTTCTAAATGTGCCCTCAAGGAGGGGAAATTTGGCTAAGGCATGAGGAATTTGAAGATGAAGTGAAACTGGAAAAAATGATGAATTTTATCAAAGATCACTCAGACCTTGGAGATCAGAATATGGAGATTAGGTAAGTAAAGTGAATTTATACTAAGTGTTTTGATGCTCTTCTCTTTATCAGTTTTGCAGAATGAACGCCGGGGCCAAAGCACGATGACTTGAAGCAATGAAGCAAGTAATCCAAGATGATATTACAGCCTTGAAAGGAGATAAAGTTATGTGTTTCGAGCTCTTCCATGATGTCTCATTTGCGCCCAAATTATGAAGGTAAATAATGAAAGAAATGGCTAAGTGTTAGAGTCTCTCCGCAAATACCTAGTATGCACCCAACTCAAGGAGGTAGGTGACAAGAAAGAGGAAACTCACCATCAAACAGGAGAAAGAAGCGACCATCTTGGAGTTAGATCGAGAATGTGCCTGCCATGCCGATTGAAGCTATGTTGGCCACATTCATAGTTTGTAGTCACGAAGAACAGTGGGAACACGTTTCCAGATAGGAATCTTCTAGAAGGATGGCAGACATTAATTGCTCATTTATTACCCCACTCCTCTTTGTGGCGGTTTTTAGGGTGAATCTTGTTTAGGGTTGAGGTGGCACAATCTAGGCCATCCAGCTGATTGTAATCTGAGCCCTCCATTGGACTTGACCAACTATAAAAGGGGCATCCCCCCCCTCATTTGTATCTCATTAGATTAGGATCATAGAATAGCGTAGAGACTGATAGTGTAGATTGATAACGTAGATTGGTAGCATAGTTTGAAGAAGAAGGAAAGTTTTTCCTTTGAAAGCTTCGTAAGAAATTGTTGTGAACACTCTCATAATAAAAAGAGTTTTCATTGATGATGATCTCGTCTTTTGTTGTGAGCAGCTAGCAAGATTTCTTCGTCCTTCCGATTCAAGTAGAATCTTAAAGTAGAATAAATTTCATTTCATGCAAGTAGATGCTAGTAGTGGAATGTGGTGTTTGATTCAAACAAGCTTCGTCTATCCATACCACTAGTGTGTTCGCTAATGGTGAATTCGCCTTGTGTGGTCAACTAGAACATTGCGGAATTAACTTCGTTTGTAATTCATATGTTGGTATGCGTCGTTGTGACGGTGTCTTCATGTTGAGTTATGATTTGAATACCTTTGATTACTCCTCTGAAGATTGCACCGGTTTTGTGGAAGTTGTCTGAAGCGAGGCAAAGAAAAGCTCAATTGAAGTCTGCGAGAATTGATTGCCATGTCCCACGCCTTAGAGTAGATTAGAACCTTCTTATCCCTACAACCATTTTAATTCAGTAATTTCTAGTTAGTTTAGGAAACAAGGGCTTTATAGACAAACCTTTCGAGCATTCAAATTCCTTTCTCTGTCGTTGTACAATTTTGTAAGTCCCCGTGAAATACCAGCAAATCACATCGAGCCAACTCAAACTATCCACTGCATGAAGGAACCTTGGAGTTGAATGCATGATCTTTCTAGCAATCTTAGCATGCAGGAGATTTTGTTCAAGAGAGGACAGAGTCGTCGTTGGTAACTTTATTCTATGTTGGTGCGGTCACAAAAAAACACATCAACAGGTATCTAAAATGGACTAGTTTCTGGGGCATCCTATTTTGGGAAGTGTTGTGACCTTTTCACACATCGCCCCATTCAAAATGGGGACCCCCTAAATTTCTTTGCCTCCATTCCCTTGGCCTTTTGTTGTTTTTTGTCTGTTTCAACGACTCGATATTCAATGATTAAGTGAGTTTGATTTAATTTTCGATTACTCTTTGATGATGAAGACGACTTATTAATTTTGATGACCTGACTGATGAGCACACTGCTACTCGCAAAATTTGGAGCTTAAACGGACAACTTACTATTTTAGCAAACAGCCTCGGTGCGGTGATTTCTGTGGCTTAGACGCAGGAGTTTTTCTTTGCAATGTCCGAGATTCATTCTGGTTTTTCGACCCTCAAGGACAAGAGTAACATGCAAAAGTGAGACAACAACTTTCGTGAGTTAAACCTTCTGGAGGCTATGTTTAGGGTCTGTATGTCGGCTTTGCATGTCGGCATATTCCTTGGTGGGTTTTTCGAGAGCTTCGCAGTGATGTGACATGCAAACGGAGATAACCACTCATTTGGGAACTTACTATTTTTAGCAAGTGCGTCCCCGCAGCTGCCTCCCAGCACTTCAAAATCACGAGCTAATCGCAATGCAACAGAAACGAGAACAAACAGAGATCATTTGATATGCATGCAGAACAAATTAGGGTTTCTAGCTTCGGGACCTGAAAAGAGGGGTAAAAAGTCAGAATTTTCGAAAACCGGTGTAAACCATCTTGATCAGCATCCTTCAGGCTATCTGCTGGTAAAATTTGAAGACAAACGGAGCACTTACTATTTATAGTAAGTCATTTTGGAAACAGGCTAAAAATAGCAAATCAGTTGCATGCGCCGATGTCAGCAGGAAGGTCACGTGGTGAGGAGCACGTCATTCAAATTTCAAGTCAAACGGAGCTGTGGAGGTATCAGAAGCAAGCAGTTACTATTTATAGCGAACCACCTTCAAAAATGGGCTAAAAATAGCAGTGTCGACAGGTTGACGAGGTTGCAAGAATGCAGTATTTAAAATTTCAAATCATTCTGAGCTTCAGAGATGCAAGAATCGAGAGACTTACTATAAATAGCAGGGCATGGATAAACTAGCAGGGACAAGAAAAAAAATGGCTAAGTGTTGATGTTCATCCACCTCACATAGCGAAATGCGCCTTCTTCAGGCCAAGCATAGAAAACTTCTAAGGCACAAGCTTATCCTGCTCACCAGGTGAAATGCGCTCTGCTTGATGAAGAAACAAGGTCTCATGCTTAAAAAATTTCCAAGTATAAACTTCGTCCACCTCCTAGGCCAAAATGCGCCCACCCAGCAAGGAAGTCAAGGAAAGTCAAAGTTCTTCATCCTGCAGCTACCTGAAAATGCGCCCAAGGAAAGCTGGTGAAAGTTGAAAAATTTTCTAAGTATAAAATCCACCTCCTAGGCTAAAATGCGCCCATGCAAGAAGAAAGTCAAGGAGGTCAACAAAATTCGTCCTCCTCACCCATGAAAATGCGCCCACCTTGAGAGTTGATAGCAAAAAAATTTCTAAGTGTTGAAGTTATCCTCCACCACCCCCTAAATGCGCCCATTCTGCACATAGGTAGAAATGCGCCCAAAATGCAAGTGAGTCAAAGGCGTTCATCCTTTAAGCATAGCAAAATGCGCCCAAATGGGGCCATGTAAAGACAAAAACGGGAAGCCCAAGAGTCACTTGTTGGAGGCGTTGAAAGTTTTCATCCTCCTCTACATGAGAAATGCGCCCAAGTTATGGTCAACAAGTCAAAGCAAATGGAAGAAACTCGTCCTTCACACATGCTCAAATGCGCCCAAATGGGGCCATGTAAAGACAAAATGAGGGAGATGAAAGGTCATAAGAGGGCGTGGTAAACATTAATCCTCCACACATGCTAATATGCGCCTAGGGTGGTGAGATAAATGCCAAGTGATAAAAATTTCTAAGGCATAGACTTAAGGCGTATCCTCTTGCATATGCTATTTGCGCCTAAGGTGAAATACAAGGTGGTAAGTGAGATAAAGGTGTTGAGGGTGAAATGGTTAATGCTAGGCATTGAAAGCTTGTTTCTCTTCACACATGATGCACCCAAGGTGGTGAGTAAAAGATAAAATATTGCTAAGGCGTGGAAATAAAAAAATGTCTTTCAAGTGTGAAATGAAATGCAAGGTGGTGAGTGAAAGATAAAATATGCTAGGTGCCCTCATGACGATTTTCTGAGTAAAGTTGATGATTTTTTTTTCTCACAGGCAAAGTTGATTAAGTTGAATATAAAAATTTCCAAGGCGAAATTTTCGAAATGTAAGGTGATTTAAAATTTTTCTAAGGCAAAGTATTTTCTTCCTTAGAAAATATGCCTAGGCATGGTGTAACAACCTATCCAGACTACAGTTTAAAAAATTTCAACTGATAACTAACTTTCAGCTGAACTGCAGTTAAATTGTTTTCGAAACAAGGGTTTCCAATTGATCCAACTAACTTTAACTTGCAAATATCTTTTTAATTTTCAGTTTCGGTTTCAGTTCTCATGAAACGTTCATTAGTTTTTTTCCAACTGATCATGTCAGATCAATAACTAAATAACTACCCAACTAGGGTTTCATTTGCAGCAAGACGGAAGAGAGAATTCAATTAAGATGTTGTTTCATTATATACTTCATCAACTAACTTTTAATTTCATTTTCAGCTGAAAAGAACTATTAACTATAAACATCTAACAGGAAATTACAGAAGAATAATAGTTACTTTTCTTTCTCCCAGAAGATAACGAATAATTACTATAGCTATGAAACAATGTAGCAGCTGAATAAATTCAAGTAACTATCTCCCTAAGTATCTGACAATCTTACAATGTTCATTAACATAAAGATTAGCATTCATGGCATAGGTGAAATAGAAATTCAATTACCATTGCATGTACCTGGATTTACGAGAGAGGAAGAAATCCATTTGACATCATCTCCATACTATCATACTTGGAAATCTTTATCGAGGGAAAGAGAATTATCATCAGGGGCTTTACCGCCCAACCAAGACCTACTGGTCTCCCGAGTTTCTTCAACTGAAGAACCCGCCCTTCACGAGGGTAATCAACATGGATCAATTTATCATCATGCCTCTGAGCCTGGTGTCAAGGACCTATACCTCCTGATCGACCTTACTAAGGGTTCCTCCCAACTAGAAAGGCCACTCTGATCAGTGATATATCTGGAACTTGATAGCTGACAGATGCAGATTCTAGCATCGTACCTTGGCCAAGGATTTTATTATTTTCTGACACTCTTGTGCCGATGTCTCTGGCACAACTGTGCCAACATCTCTAGCACTACTGTACCATCAGCACTCTCACCCTTACTCGACATGATAATTCTCCGACCAATTTAATCTTACCATAACTGGTTTGGTTATCGATCTTCTCTTAGTTCGAGGTTAAGTCTTACCCCTAAGGTTTAACATTACAAGAACTTGGTTTGATTCCACATTTGTTAAGGATTAAGCAGTTATCTTTTAGGAGAGAATTTCATCTCATGACTTTTCTCATCTAAGTAATAATAATCTTTTATTCTCAAACTTCTGAGGATAATTAAGGAGTCTTTTTCGACAAAAGGATTCAAAGTTTAGTATTACAATGTCCTGAATCCAATCTTCTCCTAAAATCATGGTACAACAATTAATGTCAGGCATGTTAAGAGCATCCGGGCCCAATGTCTATTCACACCCTTTAAGACCTTCTGGTTTGCTTAAGACGAGATTAGGCCTTCAAAGGTTTCATCAGTTAAACATTACAATGACTTAGTTCACATCAATTTCCTTCTTTTACAAATGTTATTTTCTTTTAGAGCTATCTTCTCTCTCTTAGGCCAGAGGTTATTGCCATTGAGCTCATGCAATTGAATGACATATTCAGTTAAGATTTCTTTCTGATCTTATCAGACAATATCATACTTAGATTATGAAGACAGGTTACTCGGTCAATCCTTCAAGTTACATGTTGAGCATATACCCAAGGTTTGTATATAAGAAAGATGAAGGCATAGAGCAGTTTTTAATGCCCACTTTAGATCTCGCAAAGGTTCAAGAGAGTAAGAGTTAGCCAAGGTCCCGTGACGAAACAAGTTGGTCAGTTAAGGCTTCCCTTCAGAATTTCCAAGTTAGGACAACGCTTGAGAAGCTACTCCCCATATCCTTATGCCTAATATCTCATACCATTCCATTAAATTTTAAGCATTTGTACTTCCATAATTGTTTTCTTCAAGCATTAAAGAAGAATCAAAATCGGTAGTGGTTCAGCAGATCTAACACTCGACCCCACTCTTTAGATGAAGAAGATAAAAATTTTCCAAAAAAGAATTTAAATCTAAGGAGATTGCCATGGCCTAAACAAGACTACGAAGATTCCCATAAAACTAAGGAGGATCTGTACCACAGCTAGATCTCTGAGATATTCTAAAAGGAAAGAAACCTCCATCATGACTATGTTAACATTTTAGGTACATTAGAAGGAACCTTTATCGGTACCAGTTTGATTTCCAAGAACAGTTTCAATTACAATTCAACAGAACAAAGATATACTTATCTTAACGCACTTTCAGAGCAAGAAGGACATT
>VDFB02177950.1:0-23168 GCA_007258455.2 Sequoia sempervirens | reverse complement strand
TGCATCTTCATTACTTTGAGTGTGTTGTTTTTGTGTTCTGTAAGCCTATGTTATGAAAACCTACAATTTGCAGTTGCTTTGAGCTTTCTTGCTATCATGAAAGCATACAACAAAAAAGGAATTTTGTGACCTGTTATAGTTAATGTCCTCCCAGGCACACATGCAAAATATGGAAACATATAGAATTTGGTATGAACAATGTTAGAGGAATCACATGAACAATAGAACTATTCAACACTGAAATCTATGCTTCTAATAATTACTGGAAATGCCGTAAATGCCATAGATGAAATGAAATGAAAAAAATTCTAGTTTCTGGTTTTCTTGAAATGCAATGAAAAAACTGCTATAAAGCCATAGGACAAGGTTGTGTAATATATTGCCATTCCCGTATCTAATTTATTTGGACACAAATGCTTAACATACTTGATTGCAATAGTAACGTGTCTACGAAAGTAGGACAATAGAGATCATAACTCAGTAGTTTTTAGTGTGAGTGTATATGCATCGTGACACATATAAGCTTGATCTGGCATTCATGAATACAATTGCTATATACAGTGAAATAGCTAATTAGTATTACTATATGCAATATCCATATAACATAATAAATTGGTACAAGGCTAGACTGACAGATCCATAGGTAAATGGACGCATGTATATGCAGTTGCATACAGGAATACGTACAGGCTCAAATGTGTACATGGCCGCATGAAAATGTGCATATGCGCATATGGACGTATAAGCATATATACATGTAAATATGCATGCATGCAGCATAAGCAACATATGGATTTGTGTATACAGGAGTGTGCGATATACATTACAGTTCTTGATGGAAAAGTCGCTATAAAGTACAATGCATCAAAGCAGGTCCAAGACTTGGTTATAGTAATAGCATAAAAAAATGATAAAAGCTAAACAAAAATAACCATTTGTTCTCTCAAGTAACTTGTTAATGGGTGTAGATCCAGATCTTTACAGTAATAGCATAAAAAGCAGTAAAAGCTAAATGAAAATAACCATTTGCTATCTCAAGTAACTTGTTATTGATCTAGATCTTTCCTTGAAATACAAAGGATCCATCTGAGTCTTGTAGGCAATGTACAATTGTCCTATAGAGAGAGCTTTGAAACCATTGAACTGTCATCAAGGATAGAGGAATACCGTCAAATATTATGGTTATTGTTGTCATAGGCACATGTCCAAAATATGGAAGCATATAGAAAACAAGTCAACTCTTCAATAATCCCATGAAACATAGTCTTTGTATGCTTGTTAGATGATCTCATTGTTTAAACCTTTCTTGCATTTCCTGGTTACATGTCCCTGGTTTAAACATTTAATTATTGGTTCTTGATAATGGAATGAAATGAACTTGGACAAATGGAAATAAAATGGTCCCTCATGGAATTGGAACATCTATGTTTACATGGCTTTAGCATGATAACAGATTTGTGTGCATGAGACTTATTTGAAACTCAAATGTCATGCTGAATGTGACATTTCTTGGATGAAATAGACTTCAAAACGGAAAGTTACCTATTCTGACCTCACTGTCCAGCGTTTTGCTACAATGGCACTCTGGAAATTACCAAATTATCACCTCAAATAACTCGTTTCTCGGTCTGGACTCTGCAACTATAACATATTCTGCTCAGTTGCTAGAACTCTCCCTCAGAACACCGCTTACAGAAGACAAAAACAACACACGCAAAGTAATAGAAATGCATACCAAGTAACTTAACTATGCCTTTGCTTAAATTTATTCAATCAATATATGCGTTCGCATTTTCCCGAAGTTTAAAAATGGAAATGATTTATAAAGCTACTCAGACGAATAGAAAAATAGATGAATGCTACTTTTCCAGTATATAAAATAGCTCTCCAAATTCAAACCATACAAAAAAATAGGCAATATGTTTAATGACGAAATGTCGTTGGCCAATGCTGACGGTTAAATGCATTCCGCGCGAATGCATAAGTATTTTTGCCTACCAGCAAGAACTAATAAACTCATTTCAACCAGATGCATAAGTATTCTTGCCTTCACGCTAGAGGCTAATAAAATTATCATAATAGAAAACAGTTTATCCAAGTGAGTGCTATTAGATTTGTTATCTTGAATTTCAAACTCGTTTGACATTAATGCATTTTCTTTGCTGGTAGAATATGGAGATTCATTTATTTAATGAGAGTCTGGAACAAGATGACATATACAAATAAATTTAAGCAAAGACATAGGCTAGAAAACTGACAGCTTTTACCAATAAAAAAGTGGATGTTTACAGTGACAGAGCAAACGCACCTGCGTTTGTTGAATGAATACCAAGAAACAAGTTACTCAAGGCAACAAATTGCTACTTTTATTTATTTTGCTTCATTCTGTCCCAGAAGTACAAGTTGGGTTTCATAATGCATAAAAACACATTTGTGCAAACAACTGGCAAAATTATAATTGCAATTGATGACAGTGATAGTGTTATGGATACTAATAGTCCAAACCTCAAAATACACCAGCTATAAATTGTGTACTTTCAGGCACTAGTTTTAATCAAAATTTGCATATGGATTCTGAATCAAACTCTCAAAATAAATGCACATATAAATGTGTCTTTTTCTTCATTTCATAATGTATCTATGTATCCATAAGTGCATTCATGCATATATCGATTTGTGCATATATCTTATAATCTCTTTATGCATCTGTCTATATATGTATCACTGTATCTATGGGTGCATGTATACCTCGATTTATGTTTATATGTACCTATGAGTTGCATAGATATATCCATGTATATATGCATCTATCAATAACTTGCATACATACATGTATATATGCATCTATGGACTCATGCGCACATGTATATATGACAGCTCATTGGTTCCAAAGCTCTCTCTATAGGACAGCTATCCACTGCCTCCAAGACTCGGATGAGTCCTTCGTATTTCAGGAAAAGATTCAAATGCATAACACTTTAAATGATCTAAACTATGATTTTACAGGCAAAGTATACAAATACATTGTAACAATGCAAAACCTGACTTTCATTTAAAATGTACAGTTTCTGTTCTCATAGTCCTTCAAGTTTCTTTCGGTCTGACTGCTACTTTGTTCATTGACTTTTATTGAAAGGCTGCTTAGCAATTCAAACAGTCTCCCGTTTGGTCAGATGCCATTCAATGCATTTAATTTTTTATTCATACATTACATACGTCTACACGCCACCTTGATAAACTATGCCTTTGCTTAATTTTAATTAATCAATTTTTGCACTCACAGTTTCCTGATATTTTAATGCATTTAACCTGCATTCATGGATAACGTACCTCGAGCTGCCACCTTTTAAACTATGCCTTTGCTTAAATTTATTTAATCAATTTATGCGTTCGCATTTTCCCGAATTTCTTAAAACGAAAATGACTTTTAAAGCTACTCGGATGAATAGAAAAATAGATATCTGCTAATTTGCCAATATATAAAATAGCTGTCCAAATTGAAACTATACAAAAAAAATAAGTAATATGTTAAATTGCGAAATGTCATTGGTCAATGTTGGCAGTTAAATGCATTCCAAGTAGTTAAATGAATCTAAGTGGCTGATGAATTAATTGTGTTCCATAGTTGCTCATAGCCAATTATTGGAAAAGCTAATAACAGTTAATTATAAACCATCTCTGTACACCAAATCAATTAAACCAATCATGGCCATTCATATGCAAAAAAAACAAGGAACTTCTTGAGAAGGCTTTATAGACAAGAAAGCAAATGCAACTGTAAACCGAAATTGCAAAATCTTTCGCAACATCTTCCTTTCCGTTCCTTATGCTACAAATACTCAACAGCCTATAGCTGTTCATATTGATTGTATCTCTTCGTGTATGTTGAAGCCATCTACTTATTCTATTGCTTTCGCTATTATTTCATGAAACCTCAAATGTCATAGTATATGTGGCGTAACAGCTAATAAGCCCATCTCACATTTTGCTTATGACAATTTAATTTGTCCCATCTGTCCCTGAACCATTAATCAAAGTCAATTAACGAACAAGTCAATCTTACAGTTACCTTGTGCAAATTAAGTCAAATCTATCTTTTACTCACTAATGAAATTAACTAACCAGCTTAACAAGATAGCTTTCAAACAAGTTAGGTCAATAATGAATCAAGCTATTTGACTGATGAGTCAATTGAGTTCACTAGTTAGTCATAGTAGTAGCAAACAAATCCTTGTTGGATGATGTCATTGTTGAATTTGCTTGTGTGTCCCTGTCTGCACTTTTGCTATAGCTTGAAGCAATGATGCTTCATGATTCAAGTATTGAGTGTAATTAGAAACCTTTGTTGACTTACGTTCATTGATATAAATCTGTTTGGAAACCATAGTTACAGGGTTCTTTAAGCTCGATGGAAAACAACAATATAGTTAAAAAATAAAATGCATAGCAAAAGCCTGTAGGGAGCCATGTTTACACTTGTGAATTAAAAAATTATAGAAAAAACAATTTGCATTTAAAGAAACAAAAGTTCTTACTTGCATTGTTTTCTCAGACAAATTAATCTACATTAAAATTTTCTTTTTCTTTTTATGAATAGCATAGTATATGTCACTCACTGTACTCATTTGTCTGATTTGTCCTTGTGTCAGGGATCAATGCTTTGAACTCTATTTAAACAATCACGCACAAACTACACTAGGAAAAATTGCTTGTCCCCATCACTATTTGTACATTTTCTACAAGTATTCTTGATCATTTGATAGCAGATTACAAGGTCAGTTTTCCAAATTGTCCTTTTTCTTTTCTTGAAATGCAATTCAAATTCTTCAATATAATAACTGCATAAAGTTGTTTTCCATGTATTCATTTTGTCATATTGTATTCCTCATTTCTTTGAACATAAATGATTTAGAGAACTGTTCCCAATTATACACACAAGAAAATGCATTATCCACAATTACAAAATGGAGCTATAGATTACTTCTTGTACTGCTTTCAAAACAAGGACAAACAAGCAATAAAATCCCATAACTATGAACTAGACCCTAATGGTTGAAGATACAAATATCCCTTTGGTCAAGGACAACAACAAGAAGGTGCTTACAGCTCAATAGTTCTGATTACACAGAATAAGTCTCTATACTATTTGATGGCATGAATTCTTTAAGTGGACACTTTGAACCATTGCTGAAAATTGAAACACAAAAGCAAGGGAAAAAAAGAACACTTTGCATAAAAGTTCGTAAGTTCAAAAGCGTGCCCAAGACATCCTCAATACCAAAATAGGCAATGCCCTTAGAGGCATGCTTTATCACTTTAAAAGCACATTTGCACGCCTAATGTTTGGTGGAGATTGTTTACGTTTGATTCCGCTTCGATACTTTATTAAATAGCGAGGAACACCCTCAAAAACCAATTAATAAAATAGAACTATAATTTATTCACCAGCTTTGCTTCAAAAAGGACAAAGAAGCAATTAAATCATATAGCAATGGACTAAACCCTGGTGCTCTATATACATTGCACAAAGTACAAGATCAAGAAACATACTTGTGCAAGATGCAATTGCCTAGAAGCGCATGCACAGACCAAAGCAAACGTGGATTGTGGGGTGACACGTATTCAAAAAGCAAAAGCACAAAAAAATGCTTCTTAGTTATATGCAATAGAACAACATACAATTTATGTTGAACTAACAACACAACATAGGTAACTCAGTCATTGATCACATTTGGTCCAACATGGCTACAAATATATGCTCTACCTATATATTACAAAATATTAAGATGCGATTGTAAATCAATTTCCCCAAAAGTATGATACAAGCTGCAAAGAATCAGCACAATGGTAAAGTGCTCGCCAGTATTATCCCTTCATACTCTATTTAGCCCAAGTCTACAAAATATTCAAAATAGCATTGTTGAACGAATTCTTTCTTTACCGGGATGTATCGAAACCGAGCGGATACCAAATTGCAACCAAGCATCAACACCACCAGCGGTAAATTACTTGGATAAATGTGTTGCCGTTTTGCCCCAATTTGCTTTAATACATAAAATTAGCATTTTATTGGCATTATCTTCTTTAAGAGGTCAAAGAAACTGGGAATAGTTTTTCAGTGAACGGATAAAATGCAAAACTCCGGGTGATGTCCTTGTTGTCTACAAAAGCAGCATTGGAAAAGAATGGCTTAAACCGCGGAATGCGTGCTCATCATTAGATCCACCGAAATCAGAAATGATAACCACGCGTTAAATGTTAGTGGAACCCTCTATATCAACATAGAAGCTAAAATATGGAGTTATTTCAATGTCCAGATTTTCCAAATTGCACCTAAGGATGATTGGCTTGAGGGTAGTACATTGAATTGCATTTTGATTCTAGCAGCCATATGCAACACTGAAAACATTCCTCGCCTCTGTCAACAGTACAAATTCATCCCAAGTACAACTATCAACCAATTGTTAGCAACTGCAAATGAGTGCCCAGTTGGCACAATCGTTGCGCTAGTAGTTGGTGCTATGAAAATGCATACGCAGTTTGCAATTAAGACATTCATATGTAAACTTTTTTTCTTTTGAACCAGTACCTCAAAATCAGTATCCATACAAACTATGTTTCTAATACATAGTATTTTGTTGGCTTTACAGGAACTAGGAATAGAGGAGCACATATTTACATTGTTCAGACTTTTACTGTTTCACCTTTCCATGCTCCAAGACACTAAAAACTACTGATTTATGATCTCTATTGTCCGATTTTTCATAGACATGTTACTATTGCAATCAAGTGTGTACAACATTTGTGTTCAAAGAAATTAGATACAGGAATGGCACTATGTTATACAGCCTTGTCTTATGCCTTTATAGCAGTTTTTTCATTGCATTTCAAGAATACCAGGAACTAGAATTTTATTCATATTATTTCATCTATGGCATTTACAGCTTTTCCAATAATTATTACAAGCATAAAGTTCAGTGTTCAATAGTTCTGTTGTTCATGTGATGCCTACAACATTGTTCATGCCAAATTGTATTATCTGACAAACTTAACACACAAAAACCAAAGTGTCCATTGTGAACACTTGTTGCATTCCATGGGATCACATTTCTTTGTCAAGTTTTTTTTGTACAGTTCGCTTCCCTTCTATACATTTCCATATTTTGCAAATGTGCCTATGAGCACATTAACTACAACAGGTGACAAAATTCCTTTATCCTGTGTGCTTTCATCATAGCAAACAAGCTCAAAGCAATTGCAAATTCTAGGCTTTGTGGGAAAATGCATAGGCAAACTAAAAAAACATTCGACGGAAAGAGCTTTTCATTCTAAATCCATATGCAAACTTTTATTCAAACTACTGGATAAAGATACATAGTTCACTGATGCAAGCTCAATGCTTTGAATGGCATCTGGCTAGAGGGAGCGCTATTTGCATTGCTAGTTACTCTTTCAATATATAACAAGGTTAAAGGAAAAAGCTCTGATTACCATTCATGTTGACATAATTCTCGTTCCAAACCTCTCTTTATGAGACTGCTTTGCAGTAATAAAAAAATACAGACTTTACAAGCCTCACATGCAACCATGCATCTCATTTGCACATACACTTCTAGATGCATCCATCTGTACTGCAATACATGCACCTTTCTGCACATGTAGCCATGGATATAAGTATCTATGCAACACACGCAAAGTAACAAAAATTCACACCAAGTAACTCAACTCTATATTAAATGACCAAAGCACCCTAGCCACGCGTGGCCTCCAAGCGACTCCACCGCCTTCACCCTGAGCCAGATGCCATTCAATGCATTTAATTCTTATTTATGCATCACGTACATCTACCCGCCATTATCAATTTATGCATTTGCATTTCCCCGAATTTTAAAAACGGAAATGATTTATAAAGCTACTTGGACGAATAGAAAAATAGATAAATGCTAGTTTTCCAATATGTAAAATAGCTCTCCAAATTCAAACTATACAAAAAAATAGGCAATATGTTAAATGGCGAAATGTGATTCGTTCATGCTGCTGGTTTAATGCATTCCGGGCGAATGCATAAGTATACTTTCGATACATGTATATTTAAGCATTTTTGTATTCAGCTATACATCTATCTATCTGTCTATGCTACTATGTTTCTATGTATTCATCTACCTATAGATGCATCTACGCTATTATGTATGTCATCCTATGTGCAAATGTATACAGGCATCTATCCATATATGTGTCAATGTATCTATGAATACATCTATCCATAGATACATGTATCTACAGATCTATGGATACCATGATAGATGTCCATATCCATGTATATGAGGATACATGTATCAAGTAGCTTGGTTCCAGGTCTTCACTCTATAGCAACATCATCTCATGTGACTACACAGATCCACAGAATAACAAAAATAAATTCGTTAGAGTAGTCACAATGCATGTCTTCTCACATAAATCTATATTACATGATAAATTCACATTCTGTTTAATGCATTTACTTTGAATCATAACCAACAAAAGAGCTTAATACTACTTTCTAGATTCAAAGAAAACAATTTTGGAAACATCAACTTCCACAATTAAATACCAATATGCACAAAGTCATCATATTACTCTAACTAGATGACTATGAACAACATGTTACCTATGCAATCTAAATTCTAGAGATTCATACCATCCTTATGCACCTCTGCACAAATACATACTGTCTAACATATATACATAATTACATGTACACATATAACTACAGTTTACACAACTAGAAACCAGTTACTGGAGGCAATAAATACTTTCTTTCCTTAGTTTTCTTTTACTTTGCAGGTTTAAAGCACACAGTGACATTAACAATGTGAGCAAATACACTTTCTTACCTCAGTTTTCTTTTACTTGCTCATTCCTTCCAAAGCTCTCTTTATAGCATAGTTGTCCATTGCCTCCAAGTCTCAGATGAATCCTTGGTCTTTCAAGAAAAGATTCAATTGAATAACACTAAAAATCATATAAACTATGATTTTATATTCAAAGTATCCAAATGCACTGCAGCAATCGCAAACCCAACTTCCATTTAACATGTACAATGACAGTAAATAGAATGAAAAATCCATTTGCTTCAAAGTTTTAAAAGCAATTTCAAGAGACTGTCTGGCCATTGTCCAAAATATAGTTTTCTATTACCATAGTCCTTGAATCTTCTTTAGGTTTGACTGCTACTTTGTTAATTCATTCTCATTGAAAAGTCAAAATGTGCAATGTTCCCAAGGATAATTATACTTCTTTATCTCTTTTAATTGTTATATATTCAAAGACTAATTAGCAATCCAAACAGCCTCCCGTTTAGTCAGATGCAATTCAACGCACTAATTTTGTATCAATGAACTGTGTACTTTCAGCCACTAGTTTTAATCGGACTATGCATATGGATTCAGAATCAAACTCTCAAAATAAATGCATAAATAAATGTGTCTTTTTCTTCATTACATAATGTATCTATGTATCCATAGGTGCAATCATGCATATATCGATTTATGCATATATCTTTCTGTCTCTCTATGCATCTGTCTATATATGTATGCTTGTATGTATGGATACATGTATACCTTCATTTATGTATATATGGGCCTATGAATTGCATACACACATCCATGTATATATGCATCTACCAATAATTTTCATGGATACATGTATATATGCATCTATCGACTCATGCACTCATGTAAATATGACAGCTCATTGGTTCCAAAGCTCTCTCTATAGGACAATTCTACATTACCTGCAAGACTGAGATGAATCCTTTGTATTTCAAGAAAAGATTCGAATGGATAACACTTCAAATGATCTAAACTATGATTTTATAATCAAAGTATACAAATACATTGTAACAATAACAATTTATGTATCTATGTATCCATAGATGCAACCATGCATATAACGATCTATGCATATCTTTCCATCTCTACATGCATCTTTCTATATATGTATGACTATATCTATGAGTGCATGTATACATTGATTTATGCATATATGCACCTATGAATTACATATATCCTATTATTTCAATGCATTTAATTTGCATATATGACTTCATTCATATTTGCATATGTATATGAATACATTCTTCCATGTAGCATCTTCCTTATCCTTCCATTCCATTTCTTCTTCCATTCCTCTATTTCCTTCCTTCTAATTCCTCCATGTATTTAATGTTCTCCACTCCATCAGTATTTACATGTTCTATGTTTTTATGTTCTTCCATATTTATTTTTTCCATATTATACGCATAAGAACTTCCACTTTGCCTTCTATTTTGACTGTTGTATTCATAAATATCATTATATTTTTATATCCACTCTTCTATTGTTGCATATGCAGAGTGAGAAATGCAACATGCACCTTTTTATTGTGTTTATATTGACAGTCTTAGCCCTATGATGATTTTTAAAAGCATAACCAATACCAAACTACACATTCCTCCACCCCTTATTGCAAGAAACAATAACTTCATACCCTATTGATTCCATTTATTTCCATTTCCACCCTTCCACATCCTTTCTTCTCAAATCAAATACATTTTAAAAAATCCAATTATTTGCTTGTGTTGCCTCATACCAATGTGTTGCGTACCTTTTTTCACTAAATCCAGTTCCCGCATTGAAATTTTCATTTGTTCCATGTAATTGTAAGCATATAGCTTGCAAACGATAAATTCTTATGATTTACATTCACATTCATTCTCATATCCACTATCCCATATCCTTGTCTCCCATGTTAAATAATTTTCATAACTTATTCATACACCTTATTTGCGTCTCATCTTTTTCTCAATTCACTCTCTTTCTTCCACTTCCATAACTCATTCTTCTTTCTAACATTTACATATCTTTATCTATCTACACCTCAAATATACCCTCATCCATCACAACAAAATTCACACCATACCAAGCAAAGAAAAAGATGACGAAAATATTAAGGTTATGCAAATAATCACTGAGGGCTTCAAAAATCACACTCATAACATATAGTTGTATTCAATAGTTATTTTCATCATGCCTTTTTTGAACCTTGTTTATTACAGATCCCTGTAAGCATGTTTAACAGTTTCTTCAAGCCTATTATGTGTAATCAGATTTAACAAATATTTACATGTTTCCTTGCATTCATATGGATCATTACGTATCCTTTATCTAGTTGCTCAAAAAACAATATTCTATATGTTCCAAATGCAGATTGTCCCCAGAATTTCTCCCTTTATGCACACATGCATTTATAGATTGTTCTTTGTGCACCAAATTACATGGACACATCTACACATCCATCCATGTACAAATGTTTACAAGGATCCAAATATTTATGCATTTCCTCTAATATATGGTTTCTTGGTATATAATTTGTTTTCCCTGTTTTCCTTTCGCTTCCTTGTGCAAATGCTACTTGACCATCACTATGCTTTTACAGATTTCTATTCCTACTTGATTTTACTGTTTTACATTCAATTTTCTCGTTCACATGTCATGTATGCTTTTTAATCTTTGCATTTTGTGCACATGGATACATGCATACATGCTTACCTTAAGCATTGTTACAAATGTTTAAGATTATTTCCATTGAATACTTCAAACAAAATAATAATACATTTTGGCTTTGTCAATAAGGTCATCAAGGAAATTTGTAACTGCAAATGTAGAAATGCACCCATGTAAAGGTACTAATACTATTTTTTTATATCTATTCATCTCTTGTCACATTTCAAGGAGGCTCAAGGATTTTGGAACTTTGTTTAGTCCAAAGGAGAGTGAGAAATGAGACACTAGTCTTTCTTTTGTATTTTTATTCAGACATCAGCCCTATGATGATTTTAAAAAGCATAACCAACAACAAAATACACATTCCTACACTCTTGCTTGGAACAAAAGTTGATTTCATACCCTATCGAATCCACTCATTTCCATTTCCACCTGTGCACATCATTTCTTCTTAAATCAAATACATTTCAAAATACATTTATATGCTTCTCTAGCATCACACCAATGTCTTGCATTCCTTTTTTTTTCCCTCAATCCAATTCATCGATTCAAATTTTCTTAAATTGCATTTAATTTTTAGCATATAGCTGAAAAATGATAAATTCATATAATTTACATTCCATTCATTCTCACATCCAATTTCACATATTGTTCCTTCGCATATCTAATACTTTCCATAAGGCATTCATATACCTTGCTTGCATCACATCAGTCTCTCAATTCCTTCTCTTTCTTGCACGTACATCACTAATAATTCTTTACCACCCTTACATATCTTTATCTATCTATAGCTCATTAGAACAGAGTTCACACCATACCAAAGTAAAAATTGGAAAAAATATCAAGGTTATGCAATTAAACACTGAGGGCTTTCAAAATAACTATGACAACATAGACTTGTATTTACGACTTGCTTTGAAAACATTTTATACTATACCCATGCATTCATGCACTATTGCATTTCCTTATTACACTTGGTCAGACAACAATAATGTATGATTCTTTTGTTTCGATCATAAATGTTCTTTTCATATCTGTCAAATGCAAATTGTTCCACACATTTCCTAGCTTTCTCCACATAGGCATATATACATTCTTGTTTAGTTACCAACTTCCATGGACACATGTACGCATAGATGCATGTATTAATGTTTACCTTCATCCGTACATTTAAGCATTCCTTTGATATATGCATTGCTAATAAATAGTTAATTTTCCATCTCTTCTTTCATTTCATACTGCAAATGCAAATTGAGTCTCATTGTTAAAATATAGTTGTTTTGAAGAGTTCTTTTCAAAACGTCTTTTCCATAATGTTTTCCTACTTCTTATTTTACTTGTAACTTGTTTCTAACATCTGTAGCTTTATGGATGCAGGCATATATACATTCTTCTTAACATATCAAGTTAAATGGACACATGTACATATTTGTGCATGCATATGTCTTTACATGGATCCATATTTTAATGCTTTCCTTTCATATATGTGTATAACTGAAAATATGTTATACTTCTGTGAATCCTTACATGCAAGGATACTCAATAATGAGTCCTTGCAAATCGATTCACAGCTCTCTATCCAAGAAGAGCAGAGATTGATATTGTGGTCCTCAGATTAACCCTGTTACCCCTGCAAATACAATCTCGGAATGAGAGATTCAAAGAGGAGAAGCAAGAATGCTAATCTCCATGAATCCTGTTCTTGCAATGCAACAATGAAAACTAATCTAAATGGATGTAAATGCAATAAACCAAACTAATTTATTGAAATAAAAAATTAATCTACATGCAATGCCATAAATAAATTATTTTGCAAATTAATCTATTATGAATATTAAGCTAAAATGTAATATTAAACTATATGCTCTAAAAATAAGATGCTTATATAATCAAACTAATGTAATCTCAAATGATAAAATTCAAATTTGTAGCATAAGTCTGATGTAAAAATTCGTGATTCTTGAAATGAGAAACGAGAGTGGCTCATTTTATAGGCAAAAGTGGAATTGAAAGCAAATTTAGAAGCAATGTGGGATAAATAGAAAAATAGAAACAAATCTTAATTGAAATTCTTTTTTAGTTTATTTCCCTTTTAACTGATTTGTTTCCATTTTTTTCGTCACAGGATATTCTTGAGAGGATATTTCATTTATTTTATTTAATTTAAGATGATAATATCTCTTTTAATAAAATAAAATAAGATTATGTATTTAGAAATGAATATTAATAAAATAAAATAAAAAATTATTTAATTAAAATAGATTTAATTAAATAGCATCATTTTATTTAAGTAATATTAACTCTGAATTAAATAACATTATTTTATTTATTAAAAGGATTTATTTCTTTGGATTAAATAAAATTAATGAAGCATTCAAAACCTTTAGGAAAATTCGAAACATTTCGGAAATATTATGAATTGATTAAGAAATTTGATTTGAAAATGCATAATCATTGCATTCAAAAGTTGATGTTGACAAATTAAATAAATGGGGCCCAAAGTCTAGGTGACCATTTTAGGTTGCATACATTTGCCCCTCTTTGACTAACGTGAGGTCGACTCGGGATTACATGCAGTCAAAGAATGAAGTTGCAATGTGAGATCGATTTGGGATCACAAAACAACTCAGATGTGAGGTCGACTCGGGATCACATTTGGACAAACATAAACAAAAGGCCTTTGAACATGAGGTCGATTCGGGATCACATCCAAAGTGAGAGATAAGAATCCTCGCCGCCCTGCCATAGCCAAATTGATAAACTGGATAAAGTTGGAACCCAAGGATTGAAGCTTGATAGGCACGCCGATCTAAATCTAAATGAGATAGAGGAGAAATAATAAATTGAAAATTTGATCAAATCAAACAAAAGATAAGGTTCTTGATGTAAGATGAAAAATATAAGAATCACAGAACCCAGGTAGATCAGCAAGAAAAATTATGCCCTAAGGTTGAATTAGAAGAAAAGAAGTGGGGTGAAATTGAATGGAAGATAGAAGTTTGGAAGAAATGGAAAGAAATGGAGAGAAGGAAGAGAATCTGCCTCAATAAAGAGGATGCATCAAAATCAATCAACTGTTTAAGATAGGGAATTTCGATTGAGATCACGAAAGAAGATAAGGAAATGAAGAATGTGATCACAGTTGATGAAAAATCCACAAGAAAGATGAAGGAACCCCTCTCAAACCCATAATACAGCCTAAAAGTGCAAATTAACATGAAGTCTAAATAATGCAAGCTACATGAAAATGCAAAGGTGTACTTGCAATAGGGTAACATAGGTTTTTGTGTGTTCATCATTCATTAGAGAATGCAAGAGAACTTATTTTCATCATTGGGCCATTATTACTGGACATCGGACAATCACACAATCATCACTAGTCACAAACGCAACTATGAAGATATGAATGTGATTTATATTAGCTTGGAATGTGGAAAGATTCTAACATGAGCATCAAAGACATGAAGGTCAAGATGACTACAATGTTAGCTTACCCAATTTAATGTCGCAAAACCACGCTCACATCAAGACATAAACGCCAGGATTACCATGAGAATGGTTGTGCAAAAACATTCAAGGATGATGCCATAAATCTCTTAAGTGTATCAAGGAGACAACAAGAGACATTGAA
Organism: Sequoia sempervirens; assembly: GCA_007258455.2. Classification (NCBI taxonomy): domain Eukaryota; kingdom Viridiplantae; phylum Streptophyta; class Pinopsida; order Cupressales; family Cupressaceae; genus Sequoia; species Sequoia sempervirens. The sequence goes on along the minus strand of VDFB02177950.1, from coordinate 8,015 downwards.
GAGGTTCAAGACAACACCCACAAGCAAAAAGCAAATAAAAACATGCCCCATGCCCCAAGTCCTCTAGCTATGCATCACGGAGAGACTTATTAGACAAGGACACTCAACGAAAATCAATATCAGTCAGCACACAAAGAAAAGATCATGGCATATCTCAAGCATTAAGTGTTGCAATTAAAATTTTTTAAGTGTGTAAACTAATACTGAGTTCCAAGGATAAGGATCGAATGCTTGCAAGTAGGTAAGATCACATGACCGATCTAGATAAGACCAAACTGATAAGTGTTGAAAAACACACGATGTCAGGGGTTGTGTTGAAAAACACAGTTGGGTTAGTGTTGAAAAACACTATTTGCGAGGTGTCCTAAAGACAAGCATATCCAAGAGACCAAAGCTAAAACAGTGATGCCCCTAGACAAAGACAAAGATCAATTCCAAACCAAGGCAATAAGGACAAGGCATGATGGAGAAAGGCTAAGTGTCGAGGATGCATGCTAAGAAATAGGGATGCAAAGGCCTCAAGTAGCGCCTGTTTCCAGGTTTTCACCACTTGGAAGAATTTTTTTTAGGACTTTATATATATATATTTGTATTTTTTTAGCATCATATTTGAATTTTTTTTGGATTTTTTGACAATATATCAAATTTTTTTTTGTAATTTTTTCAGTATCATATATCAATTTTATTGGAACTTTTTTCAGGGTCATAATTATATACAAAGGATGCCCCCAGACAGAACGGGCATCAACGATAGAACTTCTTCAGGTGCAAAACATTGATAGGCTCAGGGAGTCGTGGCCCCCTCTTCAAGATAGATAGGCACTGCGCTGCAAGCCGCCGTAGATGATGTAGGGTCCAAGCCAATTAGGTTCGACTTGCCCTTCGTTTCTGCTTCATGGTTCTAGGATTCTCTCAAGCAGACAAGATCTCCTACTTGGAATTCTCTAGGGCGAACCTTTTTGTTGAAGGCTTTGGACATCCTCTTTTGATAGACCCTCATATAGTAAAATGATGCTTTACGCTTCTCATCAAGAAGTTCTAATTCTTGCAATCTCATGGCGCGATAGTCTTCATCTATAACTAGACCTTTGAGAGAGACCCGAAGTGATGGAATCTCAACCTCTAAAGGTAACACTGCTTCAGCGCCGTATGTGAGGGCAAAAGGAGTAGCCCCAGTTGGAGTACGAATACTCGTTCTATAGGCCCATAGGGCCGGATTTATCTGTAGGTGCCAGTCTCTACCATTCTTATGAACTGTTCTGTGCAAAATCTTGAGAATGGTTTTGTTTGAAGCCTCTGCCTGACCATTTCCTTGTGGGAAGTAAATGAGGACCAATAAGCTGCTTTTATATTGAATCTTTGGCGTGAAGTTCTTTAAGGTCCATTTTGAACTCCACCTACTGTCGCTGATGATTCGTGATGGCACTCCATATCGCATGTGATGATATGGTTTAAAATAAATAAAGACATTGTCTTGCCTGAGGCAATAGAAAGTGGAACAGCCTCTACCCATTTTGTGAAGTAGTCAGTAGCAGTGATAATGAACTTATGCCCACCTGATGAGTTGGGATGAATCTGCCCAACAAGATCAAAGGCCCATCGCTGAAATGGCCAGTGAGATATAGAAGGAATTAGCTCCCTACCTGGAGCATGTATCAGGTGTCCATGTTTCTGACATTTTTCACAAGACTTAGCAAATGCTATTGCATCTATCTGCATCGTAGGCCAATAGTACCCTACCCTAAGCAACCTTCTAGCCATGGAAAGACCATTAGAATGTCCTCCACATATGCCCTCGTGGATGTCAACTAGCGCTTGATCAGATTCCTCCTTTTCTAAGCACCTAAGAAGTGTTCCATCTAGACCCCTCCTATACAAATCACCAGAGATGAGGGAATGGCGAGAGGCGTTGCGGATAAGGTTTCTTCTTTCAGATCGGTTAAATGTATCAGGGATGATGCCATCACGAATATATGAGTAAATAGCACCATAGCGGGAGGATTCATGATTGACAAGGGTACAAATGATATGGCTTTCAGGTGAGTCAAATATGGGATATCGTAGCTCTTCCACTAGGAATTCATATCTAGACTCATGTTCCTCTAACTGAAGAAGTGAAGCAAGGGTGGCCATAGCATCAGCTGCTTTGTTCTCAGCCCTAGGAATTTGCTGAAAGGTGACAAAAGTAAAATACCGTCTTAATGAATCAACCATTTTTTTGTAAGGTACCAACTTGTCATCTTTTGTTTGGTATTGTTCATTGACTTGGTTGATGATCAGCTGAGAATCCCCATAGATATGTAGTTCTATGATATTCCACTCTATGGCCATTTTTAGTCCATTTGTCAAAGCCTCATACTCAGCTATGTTGTTTGTGCATGGAAAGAGTAACTTGTAAGATTTAGGAATAGTATACCTATGAGGAGAAACAAACAACACACAAGCTCCAGAACCATTTTGCATGCATGAACCATCAAAGAATAGTTTCCAGGATCTTTCAGTCATGTACATAAGATGCTCATCTGGAAAGTTGACTTGAATGGGCATATTATCTTGAATAGGAAAATTAGCCAGTTGATCTGCAATAGCTTGGCCTTTGATTGATTTGCGCTCAATATACTCTATGTCAAATTCAGAAAGAATCATCATCCATTTAGCAAGTCTACCCGTGAGAGCAGCTTTACCGAGCAAGTATTTGAGAGGATCAATTTTTGATATGAGGTGTATGGTGTGCGTGAGCATATAGTGTCGCAATTTTTGAGAAGCAAACACTACTGCGAGGCAAGCTTTTTCAATACTAGTATAATTAACCTCATAAGAAACAAGAGTGCTACTAATATAATATATGGCCCTTTCTTTCCCTTGTTCATCTAATTGAGCCAACAATGCCCCCAGTGAAGATTCAGTAGCTGAGACATATAAAATGAGAGGTTTTCCTAGAATGGGAGGCATTAAAATGGGAGGATTTGCCAAGTATTCTTTAATTTGATCCATGCTCTTTTGGCAATCCTCATTCCAGACACATTGAACACCTTTATGCAAATTTTTGTTGAAAGGTTGTGCTCTATCCGCCAATTGTGAAATAAACCTCCTTATGGATTGAAGGCTTCCTGTTAATTCTCATTTGGTCAGACATTTTTGGGAGGTGGCATGTTTATAATGGCTTGAACCTTTTCGGTCCACTTCTATTCCTTTTAAAAAAATGATGAATCCCAATAATTTTCCAGAAGTAACACCAAATGCACACTTTTTTGGGTTTAATCTTAGTTGAAATTGTTCCATGCGATCTAGAATCACTTCTAAATCAGCCAAATGTGTTCCTCTTCTCTTAGACTTAGCCAGGTGTCATCCACATAATCTTCCATATTCTTATGCATCATGTCATGGAAGATGGTTGTCATAGCTCTTTGGTAAGTAGCTCCTGCATTTTTCAATCCAAAGGGCATGACATTCCAACAATAAGTACCCAAGGCACATGTGAATGCAGTCTTTTCTTGATCCTTAGGAGCTATCTTGATCTGATTATACCCAGAAAAACCATCCATCAAAGAATAGATCTCATATCCCGCTGTCATGTCCACTATCATGTCTATGTTAGGAAGTGGGAAATCATCCTTTGGGCATGCTCTATTAAGATCTCTAAAGTCTGTGCAGATTCGAATTGTTTTATCAGGTTTAGAAACAGGTACAATGTTGGAAATCTAGTCAGCATAGTCTATGGCTCTAATGAATCCTGCACCAAGGAGCTTTTCTAATTCAGCTTTCACTAAAAGAGCTATATGAGGGTGTATTTTTCTCAACTTCTGTTTTACTGGTTTCACACCTAGAGCTATGGATAAATGATGCATAATGAGATTAGTGTCCAACCCTGGCATGTCTGAGTATGTCCATGCAAAGTTAATTTCCTTCTTTTGGAGGAACTCGGTATAGGCTTTCTTTTCTTCAGGTGATAAAGATTTAGCCAAGTGTACAATTTTTTGAACTTCCTCTGTGCCCAAATTAACAGCTTTTGTAGGTTCAACCAATACTGATGATCTATCCTAGAAATAGCTTGGGAGACCATCAAGTACCTTATCCGTAGGTGCCTCTGGGAGGTTTTCACCTTTGGATACGTCTTTTATTTTTACTTTTTTTGGTTCTGACACCACCACATAGTGGTTTTCGCCATCAGAACTCTTATTCTTTTTTTCTTTTCTTTTTATCTTGTGACTAAGGTACTTGATGTCAGGTTCTGTCATACTGGTAGCTGGTTCACTAGTGGAAGAGACTATAGGTTCAATGGCATTTAGATAGAAGGTGATCTCATAGTCATTGTGAAATGTCAAGAGTTGAGGCTCTTGGTAACGTTGAGACCAATCAATAAGGTTGGGGTGAACAAGGGGTAGGTTAATGACCGGTTCAAGATTAAGGATATAGGTGGTGTCATCTCTAGTGACTGTAGAATTGGAATCTATCAAGTTTCCCTCTAAAGTGTCTAAATCAGAATTTATCCTAGCAAGCGAAGAATTGTCTACTAATGCGACATGTGGGTTCCAATCTTCTAATCTAACAAATGACTCGTCAGTTACATCAGGTTGAGAACTATAAGCATGGACAACGTCCATATCCAAGTCAACTGTTGCATCTGAGAGTGAATCCCATTCAAACTCATGAGAGTCTATTTCTGAATTATTGTTGGAGCCTCGTGATGTAGAAGCCTCAAGATTTGGAAGAGGCTCCTCTCCTCTAGCAATTTGCTCAATCACAAAATTATCTGAATTATCACCATCCATTATAGCTGGGATGGAGACACTATCCATAGTCAATCTTGCATTCATACAGTCACTATCTATTGCAAATGAGATAGGAGGACTATCTTCCCAAAGGAGATTTGTTGAAGGTATCCAATCATCTGTTATGTCTTGTTGATTGGTCAAATATGGTACATATTCTGTGTCATCTTTACTATCCCGCCTATCGGAAATGGGGACAGTGCATTTATTGTTGTTCATAAAGCCTAGGCCAACCGGTTTCTTAGACTTACATGCAAAAAAATCATGATTGACTGGTTCGGCTCTAGCATCTAACCTATGACTAAGAGGGCCATATCCTGGATAACCCATCTTCTTGACAAAAGTATATCCTCTCCCATAGTACTTAGGAGAGGGGGAGAAATTTTCATTGTGCTGGTATTTCTCCTCTTTGTATATCCAATCTCGAATAGCTACTTCCTCTTTTTCATCTTGTATTGGTACTGAGGATTCAACAAACTTGTCAAATATTGTCATTGCCGAAGATGATGGTTTCATCTCTTGTGAAGGCTTTCCATATGTCCTAGGGGAAACAGGCATCTTTGCAAAAGAGTCAAGTTGATACCCCCCATGCCAAGGTCTACTGACTTAAATTTGTTTTGACATTCTGCTAAAGTTGTTTCATAATCCTCTGCTGCTCGGTTAAGAGGGACATGAACATTAGCTGAGATTGAGTTAGTTGATAAGGTGTTATCTCCTGGTATGCAAATTTCTATTCCATTGTAGGGGAACTTAACACACTGGTGATAGGTAGATGGCACTGCCTGCATATCATGAATCCATGGTCTACCCAGTAAAATGTTGTATGCAAGGGGTCCAGTATCAACAATTTGAAACAAGATATCTTTCTCAACTAGGCCAATCCTGACAGGAAGGACAACCAATCCCTTAGAACTTCGTTCTGCCTCATCATAGGCCTTTATGGTGATCTTCTTTCTAGTGTCGATCACTTGCTCTGAATAGCCCAAAGTTTTTAACAAATGAAAAGTACAGATATTTAACCCAGCACCCCCATCAATCAACATGCGCCTGACACGGGTTTTATGAATCATGACTTCAATGTGAAGGGCAAGATTATGTGGATGGCTTAGGGATTTGTCATCATCTTCAGAGAAAGAAAGGTAATGTGGGCTAGTAATGTGATTCACCATGCCTTGGAATTGGTCTATATCAATGTTGTTGGGGACATTTGCTATGCGCAAAGCATCCTCAAGGATTTGCTTATGTCTAGGGGACAACTCTAGAAGCTCTAAGATTGAGATTTGTGCTGGAGTTTTCTGTAACTGATCTACAAGATTGTAGTTTGGTTTGAGAGCAGTGGCAGATTTTATAGTGACATTCTTGGATGCCACTTGCTTGGATTTGTTGGATGGACCTGAACTAGGCCCTCTGAGAATAATAGGAGCTTGACTCCTGGTAACAACATTAAGGGCTTGGGAAGATAACCTAGAATGAGGACCTCTCAGCACCACAATAGGTTGGTTGTCAAAAATAGGGGGAGTCATAACCATGTGGGTCCTTACTCCTTATCATATTAACACTTGGCTCCACAACTTCAAGCATGTTTATCACATTTTCTGCCACTGTATAGGTGTAGTTGATTGCAGCTTTGCCATTCTGTGATTTAGAGGTTTCCCCCTTGTCGTAATTAGGCAAAGGTTCCTTAAAAGCCTTATGATCAGCATTGGTATTTAGGCCATCAACTTGAAGTTTTCCACTTTCTATAAAATCTTGGACGATATGTTTTAATTTCCAACAGTTTTCAACAGTATGGCCGGGGCCATTATGAAATTTACAGAATGCCTTGTCATCCCACCAATGTTGCTTAGGATCTGGAATGTGAAATTTTGCAGGATCCTGAGGATGTGCCAAGTTGTTAGCAATGAGAGTTTTGAGAATATCCTCATATGTGTCACCCAATTTGGTAAATTGCCGCTTCTGGTTTTTGGGCCTTTCCCGATATCTTGGTTTACTTTCTTGTTGTGGAGGTGCATTAAGCTTCATTGCTTGCACAGCCTTAGTCAAATTAAGAACACTTTGATCTCTTGATTGGGAAGAATCCACAACTCCATCATTGACAACTTGTTTGTTTTTGTTCCAATTGTTGTTCTTCCCTTTATCCCTATTGTTGTGTTGACCATTGTTGGTATTATTGTTATGTCTGGTCAAAATTCCTTGTTCTTTTAGAACATCCTCAATGCGGCATGCAGTTTCAATCATGGTATCAAAGGAAGTGAAGACTATCTTTTTGATCTCATGTCTCATTTCAGGCACCAAATTACTAACAAGTATGTCAATCTTTTCATCCTCATGGATCGTCCTAGGATACCGAGAGCATTGTCTCCTCCACCTTTGCAAGAAGGTAACAAAGGATTCCCCCTGATTTTGTTTCAAGTTGCATAGGTCCAACATAGTAACAGTTCTTGATAGATTATATGCGAAGTGTGGAACGAATCTATGAACAAGTTCTCTAAAAGTCTTCACAGGAGGAGTGATATTGGTAAACCATTCCATTGCTTGTCCTTTAAGACTCCTAGGGAATAACCTCATCAAATAGGAGTCATCTTGATGGAATTCAAAGCTCATAGTATAGAACTGACGCACATGGTCGTGTGGATCACCACCGCCATCATATTTATCATATTGTGGGAATCCCACCCTCTTTGGAAAATCTTTCATACTCACACTCTTGTCGAATGGATTAGGACAAATTGAGTCTAGTGAGAATGAGCTCTTAGGTTGCATCATTTTTTCCATCATTTGCTTCATTTGGCGGATTTCTTTCTCTTGAGAGGGATTTTGCTTTTGTATTTTGTTGTCCACATCAAAATTATAAGGGACTCTGGCACCCTTGTTGATTAGACTTTCCAAGAACTTATCTTTGTTTTGTTCCAAATACCTCTCCACATACTGTTGGAAGATAGGCTCTTGTTGTATTCGCATGAAGTCTTGAGTATCAAAATCATAATGTGAGCTACCACCTCCATGTTGGGAACCAGGATGTACATGTTGGGAGTGTGGTCTTGAATTTCTGGGAGGAGTTTGCCTCCTATAGTGAGCATACTGAGAGGCCCTTCTTCCTCTAGGACTAGGAGATCTAGAAGGGGTCCTTGACCGCCTTCTACTTCTTGGTGTTCTGGAAGGGGTGGAGGGAGGAGAATTATGTCCACTGCTAGCACCCCTTGTATTGTATTGTTTGTTTAATTGGTGGGCTAACTGCCTATC
>VDFB02177949.1:0-17021 GCA_007258455.2 Sequoia sempervirens | reverse complement strand
TGTAATGAATTACGTGTTTGATTAGTGGGATTGGGGTGATGTTGGTAATTGTTTATAAGTGGGAGTCATTTGTGCAAATTTGTTAAGGTTGGCTTCTAGAGGCCTAGGAGGGAGTATTTTTGTATGTATGGTTTTTATGATGGTTTCACTTTGGAAGTGGTTGGCAATGTTTTGTGTTGTGTGCAAGAGGGTCAATGCCTTGCACTGTGTATAGATTCTTGTGATTGTGATAAGTGTTCAAGATGGTCAATTCCTTGCACTATATGGATTCATGTGGTTGTGAGAAATGTGCAAGATGGTAAATTCCTTGCCTAATGTGTAGGGTTTACTACTTGCAAGTAGGGGGGTAGCTCTCAATGGGGACTAAAACTCAAAGTGGTGTCCAAGATAACCCATTGGAGAGTTTCTTAATCCAATGATAACCTTAATAATGAATTAGGGGTATGGGTAGATTTCACAATAATCAAGATAATGATATACCTCACTCATGGCTCAAGTGCTCATTTAGGCTTGAGATGAGATGGGAAGGCCTGGAATGGCAAGATCAACTACCTTGTCCTCATGAAAGGTATGTTGATTCCACATGAGTTTGTATGGGGGTCGAATATCGGTGGAGGCTATAGGATAACCATAGATGAGGGTTAGGGTCTAGGAAGATCTACTAGGATAACTCATATCAAGCAATGTGATGACACTCTTCCCTATTGCATTCTAGCATTCCCTAGTTGTACCTACTATTTTTGTTGTGTGAGTGCATGTGGAAGTGAAGTGTTATAAGTGATGTTGGTGTTGTTGGTAGTGTTGTGTTGGAGTCCATGTATAGCCCTTTCTTGTGTCAGCCTATTGCTTCCCAACTGTCTATTTATAGTGGGACCTCATGTTATCTCCTAGCATGGGTGTGGACCTCATGGTTCCACATGGTCGAGATGTTGGTGCTTTTTCCTCCATTGGGAATCCTTGTTGCATGTTCATGTGTGTGGAGGTTATTCCTTATGTAATAGATTCCAGTACCTATTCTAATTTGAGAGGACTATCATTTATGTGGCTGTATTGGATTGTATATCAGTTGTATCATTTATTGTAACCTAATGTATACTTCCCACATGTACTCAGGGAAACATTGTTGTAAATATTGTAATGATGTAACAGTTATTGAAGAACTCTCTTGTAATGAATCTTGCACATGTTAGTTATTTAAAAATGATCTTAAATATTATTTATCTAATGGCATGATATGGAAGTAAATAATGTAGAATAATTTGATGTGGTGATTTTAAATGAACTTTTCTTGTTAAATAAATCATGTTATCTTAGTAGTTAATGAAACAATTCTATTTATCTTGGTTGATAGTTATGTGAGTAGCACTATCGAGGGACCTTAGAGGACCCAAGTTTAGATTATGTTATGTAATGTTATGCATTCTATTTCTATTTCCTTTTCTTTTTTTTTAAATGTTCTATTTATGTGGCATAGTTAGTATTGTCCTCTGGGGTTCCTTGGCGAGGGTGTTACAATTGGTACTTTGATTTTATATGATTCCATTATGTGGGATAGGTGTAACTTTAATAGTTAACCTTGAAGCTTTCTTTTCAAGTCTTCTTGGTTGTGCATTCCCTAGACCTTACCTTATGTGTGTTTGTGCTTGTACTCTTTCTCTCTTCTCTCTAGAAATTATAGCTATGTGCATTATGTGTATTCACATTTTGTGCCTATTTTTTTTATATGAGCTATTGGTCTATGATACTATGTGATATTTATTTCTCTTGTAGTTTTTTAGTACTTGTTGAATGTTAAGGATGGTGTTGAGTGTATGATCGATTATTTTGTATGTATTCCCTTAAATGATGCTACCACGAATACTCATATGACTAGCTTTATTACAAAGAAGTAGTATGTTTACCTTATAAATATTAGGATAACGTGCTTGTGTTCCACATAATAATTTTCCTTAGAGAAAATCATAATGCATATGCGAACAATTTTCTCAGTGCGCATATATATTAGTTGAACATGATGTCTTTCTCTCTCCCCCCTTTCTTTTCCAAGTTTAATATGAAATATAAAAGATGTTGATTTATGATGGACTATACCAATTAGATGTATGGAGTTTACATGTATGTGATACTATATTCAAAAAGACTATTTATATAGTTTCACCTCTTGGTAAGGAATCAAGAATTATCGGTTGCATTTATAATGTGAGGAAATGTCATGGAGTATTGGATTTTTTACATTTAATAGCATGTAGTAAAAAGATGCATTGTAGATAGTGATGTTATGTCTAGAAAATTTGATCATGCTTGTGTGACCTTACATAATTGGCATATATATATGCATTGATTATTTGATAACTCTCCCTCTCTCTTTTCTCTTTATCTAAAAATTAGATTCATAAGGACACTACTTAGGAATGTATTAGATATCAATAGAGGCATTTAATGATTAGTAAGGAATAAAATATGAATTGCATAAAAAGAAACTGCTTGTTTGAAATGGAAATTTTGTATCTGGGAGTTCATGCATCGCATCTAAGACTCTATTTTTTTAAAAGTAAGTTGGTAGAACACCTTCACATGGATAGTGTAGGAAATTCTTATGAACTAATGGATTAACAAACCATGTTATAGCATAGGTGTTGAATATGGAAAAGATGGTGTACTTCTTGTTAAGTGTGTATAGAAAGTTTGAGATCATTCCTTCATGTCCCTATTTGATTTGGAAATATGGATGTTCTAGCTCTATAATATATCTGTGTGGTTGGATGTAACATATAAATGTTGCATTGGTGAATAAATAGGCTAAGTAATGGTATTATTTCCTTACCTTATCTGAATTCCAAAAGATGTGTACATGAGTTCAATAAGTTATAGTAGGAAGGAATAATAATCAGGTAAATGATGTAGTATGAAAAACATGTCTTTAGCTGCTGGAAAATTTATGAGCTATTAAATTTTTAAATTAGAATGTTGATAGGAAATAAGTTGATGTGATATATGTTTGAAAATTAGTGTGATGATAGATATAAAGGAAACATGCAAATAGGGTTATAGTATTTAATTAACAAGAAGATAAGTGAGTGGATTTGTTTAAGATGTGTTAGGGAATTATCATAGGTAATAGGAGTGATTATAAATTAGTATTGCTATCAAGTCTTGTTTATAAATCAAGTAATGAGGTCTACCTAATGAAAATAATGATGTGACTGAAAAAATTTCTTGCTAATGTGCATGTCTTGTACTTGAGTTTTAGGTGAGGAACTAGGTGACTAAATTATTTTGTGGCATTATGAAGAGCATTCTATTTGTCTACATCTTATGCACTATGCATTGTGAATGATATGGTGTAGCAGTGAATCATAAATAGAGAATCTAAAATTAGTTTTCATTATATTTATGATTTTGTGAATGTAATTAATTTGTGAATGAGATATTGGAATGAACTTTGGATAAGTGCTAAGTGTATACCATTTGTGGGTGTGAAACACTATATATATATCTCTCTCTCTTTTGTATATGTTCTTTACATAAAGGATGATTGCATGAACTCCATTGTGTAATGAAAATATTGTGTTGCAATAAAAAAGATAGTAAATGAATGTAAGAAAGTAGGAAACCATGATTGTTTGATTGTTGTCCAAATTTTCTTAAGAGATATTTATTTATAACCCAATGGCCTATTGTCTCTAGTGTTCTTTGCACAATGTGGTCTTAGGTTTCATGTAGTGGTTACTCCCTTTGGTGTGGTTGACATTAGTCACCTCATTTTGTGGTTATGTTTGGTATGGTGTTTTCCCAAGATAGGTTTAGATTGGTGTTTTGTAATGTTGGGGGCTAGCATGATTTCTTTTGATTTTCTTATGCTAGGACTAGTCACCGAAATCTTTTATTTTCACTTATTTTGTGACACTTGTCATATTTTATTCATTATGGGTGTTGAATTTCCAACATTTTTCATGATTTAACATTGAAATTGATAATTTCTCCTCTTGGGTATTCTTTTTCAATCTCTTATGGTGGTCATTCTGAATTGTTGGTATTGCTAGCCCTAGTTTTTGTTGCTAAGTGTTGTTTTTATCAAGTTTGATTTGAAATTTTGATAGTGTGTTAAGGGAGAATACCATAGAAATTAGAGCCAATAATGTTGGGTGACTGGATGGAATAATGTAGATTTGAATAAACGAAATGTGTTTTCATGATGAGATGCATTTGTAACCATTTTAATCTTATGGGATGCTAGAGAAAAGTGTGTTGGGATAAAGAAGTTCACATAATATGTGATAGTTAGATGATAATGAACTATAGCTTCTTTGACAATTGATCATGAAAGTTTTGTAGAGCTAATTAATATGAATGCCAATGTGGATTTTATTTGAATACAGTGTGTGTTTGAAGTTATAAGCATGTGTTGATATTATTTTCCTTTCTTCCTGGTTGATAGTTTACTACGCTTTAAGTTTAGTGTGTTATGTGAGAATGTTGATGTGTTTCATACACCATGCATCTTGTTTTCATAATTAATTATGGTTTTACATGTTATAGGTTATATTAATTGAAATTAGGTTGTAGAGATTTTTTTAAACTTTCACTCTTATAAATGTATGCTTTTTCCCTTAGTAAAGCAAAGGAGTGTGTTTGAGTAAATATTGTTTAGTGTAAGATTAACACTTTTATTGCTTAAATAGATGATATGATAGGGTTGACATGGTCGAAAAGAGTAAGTTATTATGTTTATGTTTTATGGATTCCCACTTTGTAATGAGAATGTTGAATAAAAATCTTATCTTGCAAGGATGTCTACTGGAGTGGTAACTTTAATAGGTGTTTGAGTGAATTGGTATGTTTAATGTAATTATTGAAAAGTGATGTATCTTGTTGTATCGTTTATAGAATGCACTCATTGTGAAGACTATGTGACATAAAGGAAATCATTGCTGATATTATTTTACTTTAGGGGTTAGGAAAGGAAGAAAATGAATAGGCTAGAACATTTTTACCTGTTGATGAACTCTAATCATAGGTAAGTTAGTTATGTTTCTTGTATTTACATTAAAGAAAAGGTAAACGTGGTATTATTTAATAAATGTTAGGACTAATGTGTGCATGTTTCATTCTAAGCTTGTGACTTCCAAGAGTAAGTCGAATCTTAGGGGGGGGGTGTAGTGCCCCTCCATAGGCCACCTTTTTTATGATGTTTATGTCAGATGCTTATGGATATTCTAATGAATAATGGTATAGTGATGTTAGATGTTGATTAGTTTTTGATTATTTTGATGATGATTATGACATGTTTATGAATATGCCTAGTAATAGAATGTGTTACCTTCTTTTGGAATGGTTTATGGTTATTGATGTTACAAGATGTTATTTGACATATTATGTGACACTTTTAAATGTTATTTAGGTGTGGAGGGAAGGATGTCATATTTCTCACTTGTGAGAACCCTATGATGTTTTGATTTCCTTTCACTAGGTATGTGATGATTATATGTATATACATGACCATTTTGTGTGTTACAGGTTGTAGGTACTAGGCATCAACTCCACCTAAATTGGAAATTTTGGGTGTGCCTTAAACCCAATGGAACAGTTGATCGGAGATAGCACTTGGTCCCCTACCCTAGCCATCATCCTTGAAGAGGATGAGTATCTGGTCTGATAGCTTGTTTGTGTGTCAATGTTGTCTATGGTCAGTTGGTCTTGCTTTTCGACCCTGGTTAAAGGTTTTAGGTAATTGTTTGGCATTTGGTTTGTTTAATTCAAAATTTGTTTGATAAATGTTGTCTTTGGTTAATATATGCATTAAAATGAGTTATTAAGTAAAAGGTACTTTGATAAATAAATATAAGTATATTTATAATCATATTTTATAATAAATCAAATGTGTAATATAATATTAAAATAAAATAAAATAAAATTTTAATGGAATGTTATAATTTTAAAAAATAGTAAAAACAATATGAGAAAAAGAAAGGTTTTCCATGCAACTCATGCAAAACATTAAACAGATTGTCAAAAAAGAAACTTAATTTTTTTGGGGGATTTTGAGAGATTTTATGGGGCTTTTGGTTTCGAAAAAAAAAAAACAGCTTCCTTGTAAATATTTCTCCTTTTGGGAGATTTTTCATAATTGGTCTGCAAAATTTCATATATGGTTGTTTTGTGGGGAATTGGGTTTTTTTAGTTTTGAAAAAATTGATTGAAGATTTGGAAAAATTGATTGAAGATTTGGAGAAATTGGACTTTGCAAGTGGAACCTGGAGCTCAGCATCAAATCCTCCTCCTACCAAGCGTCAAATCCAGGTTGGCTTGATCTTTTGTTTTGTTTCACTAAGTGTCCAATCAATATGATTGTCTTCTTTCTTTCTACCTGTTGAAAACAATGCTTGATTGTTTGATGATTTTTACTTATTGATTTCAGTATAAAAAGCAAGTAATAAATGTATATTTGCCATTCTGCAATCTTTGCATTCCATGGCATGACGACTAGTTACACCCACCGATTATATTTTATTTGAAATTTCTCAAGCCTTTTTAGTAAATCCAATTTTTGCTTTCCTACAAGAATTACATTCCTTGACATTACAACAATTTTCGCCTGCCATTTGCATTTGCTTGAAAGTTTCTTAAGCTTTTTAAATAAATCCAATTTTTCATTTCCTACAAGCATTACATTCCTTCACATTACAATGATTTTCACCTGCCATTTACATTTGCTTGAAAGTTTCTTAAGCTTTTTATGTGGCATAGTTAGTGTTGTCCTCTTGTCCTCTGGGGTTCCTTAGCAGGGGCATTACAAAGAAAGCACACTTTTTACAATTGCTCACCAATTTGTGAGCATCATTGAACAAGGTTGGCCAATAATAACCAACCCTCATAATATTTGCAATAGCAATCCTTGCAAAAAAATGGCCACCTGAAGAGCCATAATGGAATTCATTTAGCAATATGTTGACTTGATCTGCCTCTATGCATCTTAATAGGACTCCATTGAAATCCTTTCTGAAGATTATGTCATCCACTATGACATAGGGAATGGATTGTAATATGAAATGTCTTCTTTTGGTCCTATTTAGACCCAAAAGGTATCTACCTTCTTGTAAAAAGGTAGCCATATCATGCATACAATTGCCTTATATGTTTGCATTTTGTGCTTATTGTTCCTATAGCATAAGGGAAACCTCTGTAGGAGTCAAATGTTGAAACAAGTTGTTCACATAGCCCTTTTCCTCTTACCAGCTTGGTGATTTTGATTTCAACATCATAATCCATCACCTTGGTGATCCATCCAGCCCTTTTTTCATTGATATCTCTACTCAATAAGAACTCTTTAATGCTAACATGGGGCATCATTAACTATATATTATTATTAGACAACATGTTTCTAATTTTTTTCAATGCTCTAATAGTAGCAAGAACTTGCTTTCCAACATATCTATGCTTGACCTCAAAATCTTTAATCCCTTCACTAAAGAAAGCAATGGGTTGCTCCATATTTTCTTTATTTAGTTGAGTTAGGATAGATAATATACTTGCTTCACCTCCAAAGGTACAAAGAATTAAATCCTTGTCATAGTTAGGATTGACAAAGGTAGGAGCCTAAGCAATTTCCTGTTTGATAGCCTCAAAGTTATCTTTACCTTCTTTGGTCCACTTGAAGACCATATTATTCTTAAGCATAGAAGTAAGAGGCTTTACCAAAGCAACAAGTTTTGGAATGAACCTCCTCACAAAGTTCATTATGCCTAAGAAACTCTGTAATCCTTTCTTATGACTGGGAAGTTGGATGGCTAAGATAGATTTTACTCTTGTAGGATCAATGACCAAGCCATCCTTTGAAAAAATGTTCCCAAGACGTTTTCCCTTATCAGTGGCAAGGACACATTTATTTGGATTTAGGGAATACCATATTCCCTAAATTTTTGAAATACTTGCTTAAGATAACTAAAATGGTCTTTTACATGCTTTGAAAATACTGTGATATCATCCAAGTAGACCAAAACAAACTATCTAAACACACCTTGAAATGTCACATCCATGGCTCTCTAAGAAGTCGCACCTGCACTAGTTAGACCAAAAGGAATTTTACAATAAGAATAGGTGTCACACTTTGTAGTAAATGTTGTCTTATGTTGGTCAGATTCTTGGACCAAAATTTGATTATAGCCTGAGTAACCATCCAAGAAGGAAAACATTTATGACCCACTAACTCTTCGTAAAATATTGCGCCATAAAAAAATGGACCCTCTTGAGAAAAGAGACAATTTCATGCATACCTAGACCCACTTTTGAGTCCCTTCATACCATTTCCCCTTGAAAACAACATTTATAGGCCCCTTAGACCTATTAATTTTGATCTAGAGGCTCGTTTCACATGATAAATCACATAAAACCTGATAAACAACACTTAATGACATCATACCCAACAACCCACCTTCAAATAGCAATAGTGGGACCCATTTTCCACCCTTGGCTAATGAGTCCCCTTTGAGGGAAAATTCAAAATCAAGCAGGAATTTAATCAATTTAATTCTTATTTCTTGTGAATGTCGGCCTCTTAGGTCTAATTAATGGGAAAATAAGGTGTTGTTGCCTATAAATACACATTTTAAGTCATTTCACACAACTAGAGATCACTTTTTATCTACATGTACATTATCATTATCTAAGAGTGAAAAAGCATACAACAAGAAGTTGCATCATAAAAGGTTGAAGTTTTAGGACAACAAACTAGGGTTTTTGCAGGTCTTGGAGCTCACTTATATTTTCAAGATCCAACATTTCAAAGGGTTGATGATGGATTCCTATGGAGAATCATGAAGAAATCTAGGGTGAAGATGTGTAGCTAGCCACCAAATCATGCCTAAGGACTTGGTTTCCTATTGATTCCATCTTCCATTGTTACTCTACCTTCAAATCAAGGTTTTAATTATGTTTATTTAGCATTTACATGTCATTTCTTATCCATATTTCATGTGTTGTAAGGTTTCTAGGGTAGAGATCTTACATCCTTTCAATCATTCTTCCATAACTTATTCTAGAGCAATAGAATAGGGTTTTTGTCATGATTCAGCCTTTCCTAGTCTTTAACACATCTAAGGCTAGGGTTTTTAGCATATTTTTTTCTCTATTAAAGGTTTTATTACCAATATAGGGGTTTGACCAAGGTAAACCCCCCATTAGACCAACACTTTTAAGTTGTTTTTCAGGGATTTTCCAAGATCTGGAATCGAGACTCCGTCAAAATTTACTGTACAAGTGTCAAGGTGCAGATCTGAATCTTGAATTTGTAGGAATCTGAAGGTGGACTGATTCACCATGCTTGGTGAATGAATCCCACCTAAGATGCATAATTGAGCTAAATGTTGCTTCAGGTCCCTGACAGTTAGAAATCAAGTTATGTTTAGAAAAGCCCTGATTCAGAACTGATTCGCCACCCTTGTTGAATGAGTCCCAGTTAGCTAAAGTCTATATTTCATCAAGTTTTCAGTTTTTTATTCAGTCCTCTACAACTTTCCAGGTGCACACATTCTAAAAAACAGCCCTCTATTTAGTCAAATATTGCATTTTGCTCATTATTTATATCTTTCTGCATATCACACTGTGTTTTCAAACAAGGCATAAATCTTAGTTTTGCATTCATTTTTAGTCATTTATATTAATATATTGCATTTAGCTAAGTTCATTTACATCATATCTCATTTCATACATCCTAATTTGAGTGTTACATACACATTTTGGACCTAGATCTCTCTCCTTTTAGGTGAAAACCCTAGAAGTGTAAGAGAAGCATTTAGGGTCCCAAAATCTATGTCACAAATCTATTCCATGGAGGGGAGGGGATAATGATCCTTTAGGTAGGATTTATTTAGATCCATAAAATCCACACAAATTCTTATCTCCCCATTCTTTTTCATAACAAGAATTAAGTTTTATGCCCATGAAGAATGCTTGATAGGAAAAATTATTCTAGCCTCAATTAATTTGGCCAACTCTTTTTTCATTAAAGGATAATTCTTAGGATTTATAGGCCTTTGTTTTTTCCTTATAGGTTTGGCATTAGGGTCTAATTTAGTAGTATGTTGGGAAAGCCCTGGGTCAAAACCCTTTAGGTCTTCATAAGTCCAAGCAACCACATCATTGTATCCATTGCAAAGATCTATAAAAGACATCATGTTCAGTGGTAGAGCATACCTTTCCCAAGTTTAGAGACTTGCTCTCTAAAATTTATATTGGCTTGAAGTCACCCTTATTTGCAGCTAAGTTCATCCTTTTCTATTTTAATTGATCATCAGGGTTGAAAATACCTTCAAGGGTGATAGGACCATTTGGTAGCTTTTTGCTACTTAGCTGCACAATCTGATCACCATACTGATTTTGCAACTTGGACTGATTTTTTCTACAAAATTATACCTCATCTTGTAGAAAATTCACTATTTTTTAGTCATTGTCAAAGAATTTCCAGTGATCCTAATTATCTGGAATAGCAAGCCTCACCATAAGTTTGATATGTTGCTCCTTTTTACTTGCAATATATGTCAGTATGTCAAATTGGGAACCAAATGTTGCAAGTCTATCAGCATACATTTTATTATGATTTCTTGGAGTTCTTTGGATGTTAAAACCCTCAATTAAATCCTGAACCCTATGCTTGTAGGATTTGAGTAGATTATTATTGGTTGAGCTTTGAGTTATGACTTGATGGACAACCAATTCACTATCACCAAAAACTTGTAACAATCTGATGTTCCATTTTTGTGTAATATGGAGACCTTGGATGAGTGCTTCATACTCAACCACATTGTTAGTGCAACTAAATTGAAGCCTAAAAGAAAAATAATATTTCTCCTTACTTAGAGATGCCAACATTACACCAGCACCGGTACCATTCCTATTTCTAGAACCATCAAAAAAAATCTGCCATAATCCCCCTAGACCTTGAGTTTTTATGAGATTGCGGATAGTAGCATTCACTTCATGAATGCAATAGGTGTCAAGACCAGTCTCCTTTATTTCAACTTCAGTAAGTGGGTCGAATTGTAAAGCATTACTCCATTTATCCAACAAATAATCAAGGACCTCCTCTATAGGATTTGTAGGCTCATGAACATAACACTCTTCCACTTGATCATGCAATGTGCAATTCATGTTTATCAAACTAGGAGTGTAATGTTCTAGATGATCCTTTTCTATAGGATCAAATTTGATGGTTGCTTTAGTTCCATATCTAGTTCTAAATAGCATATGAGACAAATTAGCATATAAATATCTACCTATCTTAGTAGTGAAATCTCTAGATAAGCATATGGAAAAATCAGCGGGGAGGTCTATGACTGAAATGTCTTGCAACACATCACAACTAGGACATGCATGCAAGGAAAACTTTAAATCCTTAATTACTCCCACTGTATTGACAACAATACCATCCAATTGTAAAAATTTTATAGCCACCAGTTCATACTTGATACCAAGCATGTCAGCAATTCCCTTAGGCATGACTAAACTACTTGCCCTAGAATCTATCATACAATTATACACTATATGATTTCCAATAATTAGAGAAATATAGAAGGGAGGACGCTTACTATTTTTTCTAGAATTTCCTTCCTCTTTGGGTTACACCAGGCTGATTGATGGAGTAGTCTTCTCCTCTTCTTGTACATCACCCATTTGTTTGTGCTCCTTTAAAGCCTATTTTAGCAAATCCCTTTGTGATGGGATAGATAGAGCCTCCCACATAGTAACATTTAGATTGGCTTTCTTCATTTTCCACACTATGTTAAAAGGAAGATGACTAGCTTTAGAAGGAACCTTTGTAACAGGGTCAACTCTTGTTGCTTGTGTGACCTTAGGTTTCTCCACCACTTGTTTAGGCCTAGTAACAGGCTAATTGGATTGTCAAACCTTTATTGTTCTACCTATTGGTCCAGTGTTTGTACTTTGTTGAGGTTGTTGAGAGATTGATGCTTTCCCATCCATGGAAGATGCACCACCCTCCATTGCTCTTTTCTTTGATCTTGTATTATGGTCTATTGCATCAGTATCTGCTTGATTTACACTACAGAAATCCTTTTGACCCAAAATGGCAAATGAAGATTCTTCACATTTATGATTTTGATTACTAGTATTTATTTGGCTTGTGCTAACCTATTGCTCTAAAGTAGAGGATTCATTTTGAGCTACCAAAGTTTGCACAAACTCTCCATTTTGGAAAGCATTTTGATTATGAGCTTTCTCACAAGGGTAACACCACAAACTCTCCATTTTGGCTAGATTATTTTGCACTAGGACCAAATCCTTAGGATTTCTAGTAGTAGGTGTATACATATTATTCATGGGCTTAGTATGATTCCACCAATTTTTTCCTTGACAAGGTGGCCTATTTTGTTGATAGCCCTGATTTTGAGGCTGATAAGGCCTATTATTTTGAGCTTGTTTCCTCCTCAGTGATACTAATTTGTTATTCATACTTCGGAGCAAGGTGTTTAAATCTTCTGAAGGTACAACAGAAGTAGAAGGCTGGCTTGCAGAAACCACTGGAATAGGAGCCACTGGAATAGGGGCCGCAATTGGCTATGAAGGAAGTTCTGGAAATGGAGGCATTGGTGGCCTAGGAGCTATCTTCCTAGCCTAAAATAAATAATTTTATTCCCTTTGGAAACATCATATGCATCGAGTAAGGTGTGACCTCCCATTAACTGAATCATAATAGCTATATCACTGATAAGAGCTCTTAAGAAGTATAGGAAAGCATGCTTAGGAGAAGGTTTACCTGGAGCATGAATTCTTTCCCAAGTCTTCTGAAATCTATAGTTGAAATCACTCATGAATTCATGAGGTGCTCTTTTAATTGTGGTTAGTTATTCTACGAGGGAGAAATCATGGTCTTTTATCTTCAAAATGCTTGCATAACTTCTCCCCTAATTTATCCCAATTATGAATAGTGATAGGTGGGAGACCCCTGTACCATTGCAGTAGTTTTCCCTTAAGAGAAGTGGAAAGTAATCTAATAGCCACATTGTCTTCTGTTACATCATATACATATCATGTATTGACCATATCTATGATGTGTTCTTCTGGAGTTGTAGATGCTTCACTAGTAAAATGAGCAATACTTTTTAAGGAATTGATTGGTATATCATTATTTGGAGCCAAAATTAAGGGGCTATCACTGGTAAAAGATACAAAGGGATGATTTCTAGGTAAATCCATGTGGAATAATGCCCTATTTGTATGGATGGTAGGTGCTTTAGTCTGAAATAATTTACCCACAGGTGGTGTAGATTGAGCACTATGACAAGGAATTAAACTTCTATTCCTTCTTATAGGTTACAAGGATTGTCTATTTCTTCTTCTAGAAGTAGAAAATGAGAGTTGGATATATTGAAAATTACCTTTAGAAGACGATCTTGTATGAATAATTGGCATGAACTTGCAGGTTTGATCTTGAACTAGGAGTTCTAGGTAGTAGCAAGGTCATCAATTCGTATGTAGAGTCCTCCCTTAATTGCAGAGTCGCTAGGTACTTGCTTGAGAGCCTCTTCAAGGATGGAATGTTGAAAGTAGCACCATTTTCTCAACAAAGTAAAATGAAATTTCTTGCTTTTTCCACTGAGTGTGCCAAAAACTATTGTCACATAAAACTACACCCTACTAAACAAGAGTTCAGTGTTCTAATGACACAATGAAAATGACCTCAAGGTGTGGGACCTTGCAAGATGAGGTCAAGTCTTAGAATAAGGTTGACTTCCTTTTCCAAAATAAGTGTAGATGTGTTGGTCTAACCCAGCACATGAAAGTCCTAATGCTAAACTACTTCTAACAAATCACAAGGGAAAAGGGGAGAAAGCGACATGACATGTGAAAGAAGATGATACGCCAAATTTAGAGTTTGTTCCTTTACTTCAAAACAACATAAAATGTTAAAGAAACAACTAAAACACCCACTTAGATATGAAGGTAAATTAATTTTACTCAAACATGCAAGAGGTAATGGTGATATTGTTGAATTTTATTAACATAAAGCTTGAAGTAACATGTACAATGGTAGAATGCAAGAGTTACATGTCTATAAAAGAAAAATCCCAAAGATGCCAAAAGAATCCTTAATAATGATACAATATTTTCCTTTATGGTGCAAGCATAACCAAGATTTTCAGTCAAAACCATAACCCTAAACTAAATAGGGCTATATAAAGATGAACTCAATTAGATTAAAATGATCTAAATTTCTCCCATTGTAGAGCAACATAACTAGCCATAAAGGCTCTAAACTCAAGCACATCCCAAGACGATGACTCTCATGAATGCGGGGATGGACGCCTACAAAATATATAACAAAATATCAAACCAGCATACCTTGATAGGAGAGATATGGAATTTTCAACACATCAGAAAGTAATGGCACCGTCTAATTCTAAAAAGTAGCATTGAAAAAGCGTAAAAATTAGGCCATAGTCAATTGAATTTGATTTGGTAGTTGAGGATGTTTTTGAGCCATTACTTCTACAAATCTTCCACAAATAGGAGCAATTGACTGTTGAATTTTAAATATTGGTCATTGGATTGGAGATGGATGATTAAGATCAGATTCCCAAATGAACTTTAAAATTTCACCATTGATCACAGAAGAATCAAGATCAACGGCTATCATGTATCCTTAATACATCGTTGATCTCCTTAAGAGTATAAAGGAGCAATTCATGATGCATAGGATGCATGTGATGCAATTAAAATTTTCACATTTTTCTTGGGACGTGTGTCACACAATTGCTCCATTTCACATTGAACCTAGACCCACCATATCACCGTCATCACATATCATGCAAAGGACCTATGCTTTATGTTTCCAAACCATAATATGAAGAACCTTTGTGATGATCATCAATGCTTGCCTTCAAATCTAAACTATTTACATTAACATTAGTGTGTCGAAGAGACCTTTGAGATTGTCTCTTTGATAATTCACTATCACCCCGATGTGGCAAACAAGACCATCACAAAAAGTACCCAAGTGGCATCATTCACACTAGTGATGTGAATGATGCATGTGATGACCGTTAGATATTTAGCATTGAATCTAACCCATCAAAACCATTCAAAGCAAAACAAAACCTTGGGCCCACCAAGACACATGTCGCCTCAACACTCACCATTTTCCATCATCACCATCCTATCGGGGTGTTGAAGGGAACATTATCAATGTCCCACTGATATACATCACTCCCTCTAATGAATAGAACCTTCCCTCATCACTCATTGCGGAAAGGCTTTTAATACTTTGGATCATAACTGCAATGCACTAGAAACTAGCGATGACCATTCAATCACCATCTTTAAATCTAGGTCATCTATCATGCATCGTTCCTTTGACCTGAGCCCCTTCAACATGAAATAGTGATGCAAGTAAATATATTTCTTCGCTCATTACTAATTTGTTTCAATAGGAATTATCAATCTGTGATGTGAAGAGAGCTAGTGATATGAAGGAAATACTAGTGCATCACTCATCATTGAAACAAAGTCAATGAGGGAAATTCAATCCGCGATACACTACAGGTTAGCGATGGGGAATCACTTAAGTGATGCATTTTGCACACATAATCAAATTAGTTTTAAAATGGGGGTTGTGCCTAGGTAAATAAGACTTGGGAAAAAACTATTTCTCAGCCCTCGAATATGGACTTTTAATCAAATATTTAAACTGGGTTGCAACCGAAAGACATGGGTAAAGAGGCTGGTAAAAAACATGACCACCTAAGACATAAATTGTAACTTAGCCAATAGGGTACAAGGGACAAAAGTTCAATGAGCGAACAAAACAAAAAGTGATAAGATCACTAGGGTTTTAGGAGGGTTTAAACCCTACATGCAATTCAAAACCCTAATCAGACACAATTAAGGAGCTTCAAAACCTCAAAGACTTTGATTCATCAAAAATTATCATGGATTTCAACAAGATGCACACATAGGATTTCTCTAATCAGATATAATTGATGTTCATTGTAAGGGTGGCATAAAATATGTCAACAAATACACAATTGTAGGATCTTGCAATTACGTCTTATGTTTTGTCAACCTAATATGTTTAAAGGTATGTGAAGGTTAAATAAGTGTTGTATTTTTATGTGGGATCAATTATAGGTCCATGCCAACCTATTTCAAGTTGTTTTGAGATTTGAATTTGTAAACAGTGATTTTGGTTTGACCCCTCATAATGATTTACTCCTAGGGTTTTTCACCTAAAAGGAGAAAGGGGATTGGATGGGGGACCAAAATGCAAAGGTTTACACTCAAGATTAATGTAATGAGGGATTAAATGTGTCTAAATGTAATGTCCTAAGTGCAATAAAATGAAAAGAAAGATGATTATTAATGTAAAACTTAAGAAATACAAAGTGATGGAAAACACATTATGATATGCAAACATGAACTAAATGACCTAGAAATGCAAATAAAACTAAATAGAAAGTTGTAAGACAAAAGGTGTGCATCTAGAAGTGTGTTGCAGACTTGAAGCAACTCTAAAATTCTAGAAATTCTAATTTTTAAGCCTGACGAGACATTTGTGCTAGGCTGGGTGACTTAGTCCACTTTCAAAAAATTTATGGGAAACTATACCGAAGACTATTTTGGCCAAATGGGTATCCAAATCTACAAAAATTTCTAAAAAATAGGTTCAGTGAGACTAAGTCACCACTAGTGGTGACTTAGTCCACTTTTGCATTTTTGAAAATTTAGAAGTGGAAACGAAAACCCTAGGTTTGCACTCTGGTTTCTCACAGGTGTCTGCTTCTGAAACTCTGATTTTCAAGCCCGAAGGTGAATTTTTGTTGATATTTTGGCTAGGTCAACAAAGAGATGTCTTCAACAAGTCTTCAACCTTTTCTTCAATGATCTTCAAACCCTTAAAGTTCCTAAATCTACAAACACACAAGACAAGAAGGAGAAAACATTGATTGTTAGGGCATGGGGGTTTTCCTTGGTCAAACCCCGTTTATTAAACCAAATGAAGAAAGAATGTA
>VDFB02177948.1:0-13432 GCA_007258455.2 Sequoia sempervirens | reverse complement strand
AAAAGTCTTATATTCATAAATTTTATTACACGATAATTTCAATATAGAAATATTACTCAGACTTCCAAAATAAAAACAACATTGGAAACTGTTTATACAAATTAGAACACCTAAAATAGAAACATTTTCATGCATAACTTTTAAAACAACTAAAGCACAAAAAAACAAAAAGTTTACAATCTCATATAAACTACTAAAAGAACTAAAAATTAATTTACAATATCTTCGTGGGTAGCTCCAACTATATTGCCATCAATTTTCATATCTCCACAGCACACATAGCATAATTATCCAACAAAAGTTATACTATTGTTTATTATGGACTCACTATGCTACAATTGAAAGTCTTCCATTTTCAAAGGATCTATACAAAGGAGCAAATATATCTGGAAAATGGTGTTTATCACAAAACGAAATCAAAAAACATAAGAGATTTGATCTTTCTATTTTTTAATTTACTTTATCTACAATTTATAGGTCTTGCATTATGTATATTATTAACAAACATATAATTTTTGTTAATCTTACTCTTTTTGAAAAATGTTGTCTATGTCAGCCAAGAATCAACTTGTCCTAACTTTTCTAGGGATGCCACCATTTTGCATACAATTTAATTCTCCTAAGTTTTGTTGATCATGTATGGTGGTATGGGTGGGGAGGGCGAAATATTCCATGCATATTAGGAGCCAGATCAATGTTCAACTTGATGAAAGTCAATGTGAGCAATACA
Organism: Sequoia sempervirens; assembly: GCA_007258455.2. Lineage (NCBI taxonomy): Eukaryota > Viridiplantae > Streptophyta > Pinopsida > Cupressales > Cupressaceae > Sequoia > Sequoia sempervirens. Next base: position 12,702 of record VDFB02177948.1, on the reverse strand, counting down.
TTTGCTCCCTCATTAATCAAATCCCAGCAGGTTCGCGATAATACCCTGGCTGTGAGGCTCTTTAGTTTGAATTAACAAGCACGACGATGTCGATTGGAACGCTTCGATACAGAGTCAATAGGCTTGTTCTTGATTATAGTGATTTATCTAGTTCAACTTACAAAGAATGAAAAGGTCAGAGATATTCGATGATATCATCCACGACATCGAGTAAGACTTCTTCAACTTAGTAGCTCATAAAATGTTAAATTTATATTTTAATGAGGAGACCACCTCATAAAACTTTTCTAGCTCATTTTTTATTTTGAATGTATTTTCTATTCAAGGGTGGGAAATAGTCAATCCATTCCATCTAATATCTACTTGACCCTTGACAATATAAATTATCAATGGTCAAGTAGATATTATATGAAATGGATAAACTGTTTCCCACCTTTGAATACAAAATGCATTCAAAATAAATAAAAATGAGCTAGAAAATTTTTATGAGGTGGTCTCCTCATTAAAATATAAATTTAACATTTCATGAGTTGTCAAGATGAAAAAGTCTTACTCGATGTTGTGGATGATATCCTTGAATATCTCTAACATTTTCATTCTTTGTAAGTCGAACTAAACAAATTACTATAATTGAGAACAAGCCTATTGGTTTGAAATGTTTCTATCAACTATTCAATGACATCATTAGGAATGGTGTCTATCAATTGAACAACAAAACCTCACAAAGAAAATGTTGGAGAGATGACAATGCATGGATAGCAGTTTGGCTAGTACAAAAGAAGCAAATGTATTATTTCACATTCACCATCAAAATCAAAGACATTGGAGTACCAACCCCATGCATCAAAGTGAATGTCACAAGTTGCATGCAAGGAATCATGTTTACCAAAAATCGTCCCACTCATACTGTCATGTCTAATGAGAAAAACTTAGAAGAACTAAATTGTCTGCAAAATGGTGGCATCCCTAGAAAATTTTGGACAAGATAATTCTTGGCTAACATACACATCATTTTGCAAAAAAGGAAAAAATTAAAGAAAATTATAAGTTTGGTAATAATATACATGATGCAACACAATATAAATTGTAGATGAAGTAAATTAAAAAATAGGAAGATCAAATCTCTTACATTTTCTGATTCCATTTTGTGATAAACACCATTTTCCAGATATATTTGTTGTTTTCCATAGATCCTTTGAAAATAGAAGATTGTAAATTGCAACATAGTGAGTCCATAAATAACAATAATATACATTTTGTTGGATAATTATGTTAATTGTGCAAATAGAAGATAAGAAAATTGTTGGCAGTAAAGTTGGAACTACTCACGAAGAAATTGTAAATTAATTTTTAGTTCTTTTGGTAGTTTATATGGAATTATAATTTTTTTTTTGTGTACTTGATTTAAAAGTTATGCATGAAAATGTATCTATTTTAGAGGTTCTAATCTATATAAATAGTTCCCAATTTTATTTATTTTGGAATTCTGAGGAATACCACTATATTGAGGTGCATCATCGTGTAATCCAATTATGAATAAAATACTTTTATATTGTTTGACAAAACAACATTTAACTCAACATAGGCATGAATAAACACAATGTATTGCGAAGTGGTAAATTATCAAGGGTGAAGTAGATATTACATGAAATGGATTCACTATTCCCCACCCTTGAATAGAAAATGCATTTAAAATAAAAAATAATGAGTTAGAAAGGTTTTATGAGTTGGTCTCCTCGTTAAAATATAAAATTAACATTTCATAAGCTGCCAAGTTAAAAAAGTCTTATTCAATGTTGTTGATGATATCCTTGAATATCTCTGACGTTTTCATTCTTTAAAAGTCAAACTAACCTATTCACTAGAATCGAGAACAAGCCTATTGGTTGGAAAGGTTTATGTTAATTGTTCAATGACATCATTAGGATTGGTGTCGATCAATTGAACAACAAAACCTCGCAAAGTAAATATTTGAGAGATGAAAATGTGTGGATAGCAGTTTGGCTAGTAGAGAAGTAGCAAATGTCTCAATTCACATTTAGCATCAAAGTCAAGGACATTGGAGTACCAACCCCATGCATCAATGTGAATGTCACAGGTTGCATACAAGGAAACATGATTGTCAAAATTCACCCCCCAACCATACCACCATACATCATTACCTAAACTTAGGAGAACTAATTATCTGTAAAATGGTGGCATCCCTAGAAAAGCTTGGACAAGTTGATTTTTGGCTAACATAGACAACATTTTACAAAAAAAATAAAAATTGAAAAAAAATATAAGTTTGTTATTAATATACATGATGCAACACCATATAAATTGTAGATAAAACAAATTCAAAATAGAAACATCAAATCTCTTACATTTTTTTATTTTGTTCTATGATAAACACCATTTTCCAAATATATTTGCTATTTTGCACAGATCCTTTGAAAATGGATGACTATATATTGCAGCATAGTAAGTCCATAATTAACAATAGTACACATTTTGTTGGATAATTATGCTAAATGTGTAGTGGAAGATAAGAAAATTGATGGCAATACAGTTGGAGCTATTCACGAAGAAATTGTAAATTATTTTTTAGTTCTTTAGATAGTTTATATGGGATTGTAATTTTTTTTTTGTGCTTTAGTTGCTTTAAAACTTATGCATGACAATACCACTATTTTAGGGGTTCTAATCTATATAAACAATTCCCAATGTTATTTATTTTGAAAGTTTAAGGAATACCTCTATATTGAGGTGCATCATGGTGTAATCCAATTTATGAATAGAAAACTTTTGTATTGTCTATCTAAAATAACATTTAATTCAACATAGGTATGAATAAACACAATGTATTGTAAAGTGGTAAATTATCAAAGGTCAAGTAGATATTCCATGAAATGGATTAACTATTTCCCATCCTTGAATAGAAAATGCATTCAAAATAAAAAAAATGAGTCAGAAAGGTTTTATGAGTTGGTCTCCTCTATACAAAATAAATTTAATATTTCATGGGTTGTTAACTTGAAGAAGTCTTATTCGATGTCGTTGATGATATCTTTGAATATATTTCATGTTTTCATTCTTTCTAAGCCGAACTAAACAATATACTTGACTTGAGAACAAGCCTATTGGTTGGAAAGGTTCCTGTCAATTGTTCAATGAAATCATCAGGAATGGTGTCTATCATTTGAACACCAAAACCTCAAACAATAAATGTTGGATAGGTGAAAATATGTGTGGATAGCAGTCTAGCCAGTAGAGAATGAGAAAATGTATCATTTCACATTCATCATCAAATTCAAGAACATTGGAGTACCAACCCCATGCATTGATGTGAATGCCACAAGTTGCATGCAAGGAATCATGATTGCCAAAATTCACCCCCAAACCATACCAACATGCGTCATTAGCAAAACTGAGAGGAACCAGTTGTTTGCAAAATCATGCATCCCTTGAAAAGATTGGACAAGTTGATTCTCACGACATACAACATTTTGCAAAAAATTAAAGAAAAATATGAGTTTGTTAATAATATACATAGATGCAGTTCTTTACATAAACTATAGATAAAGCAAAATTAATAAATAGAAAGATCAAATCTCTTATGTTTTCCATGATAAACTCCATTTTCCAGATCTATTTGATCATTTGCACTTATCCTTTGAAAATGGAATATTGTAATTTGCAGCATAGTGAGTCCATAAATAACAATAGCATACATTTTGTTGGATAATTATGCTAAGGGTGTAGTGGAAGGTACAAAAAATTGATGGTAATAAAGTTGGAGCTACTCACTAAGATATTGTAAATTAGTTTTTAGATCTTTTGGTAACTTATATGGGATTGTATATTTGTTGTTTTCTTGTGTTTTAGTTTTTTTAAAAGTTATGCATTAAAATGTAGCTATTTTAGGGGTTCTAATACGTATAAACAATTGCCAAAGTTGTTTATTTTAGAAGTCTAAGGAATGCCTCTATATTGAGATGCATCATGGTGTAATCCAATTTTTGAATAGAAGACTTTTATATTGTCTGTCTAAAACAACATTTAATTCAACATAGGTATGAATAAACACAATGTATTGAAAAGTGGTAAATTATCAAGGATCAAGTAGATATTACATGAAATGGATTGACTATTTCCCACCCTTGAATAGAAAATACATTCCAAATAAAAAAATTGAGATAGAAAGGTTGTATGAGTTGGCCTCCTCCTTAAAATATAAATTTAACATTTCATAAGTGTTCAAGTTTTTGAAGTCTTATTCGATGTCTTGGATGATATCCTTGAATATCTCTTGTGTTTTCATTCTTTGTAAGTCGAACTAAACAATTCAATATAATCAAGAACAAGCATATTGGTTGGAAAGGTTTTTGTCGACTGTTAAATGAGATCATTAGGAATGGTGTCTATCAATTGAACACCAAAACCTTGCACAATAAATGTTGGAGAGACACCAATGCCTAGATTAAAGTCTAGCCAATAGAGAAGGAGCAAATGTATCATTCCATGTTCACCATCAAATTCAAGGACATTGGAGTACCAACCCCATGCATCGATGTGAATGTCACAAGTTGCATGCAAGAAATCATGTTCACCAAAATTCAACCCCAACCCATACCACCATATGTCATTAGAAAAACTTATGACAACTACATTGCCTACAAAATGGTGGCATCCCTAGAAAAGCTTGGACAAGTTGATTTTTGGCTAACATAGACAACTTTTTTGTGAAAAAAGAAAAATTAAAGAAAACTATAAGTTTGTTAATAATATACATGATGCAACACCATATAAATTATAGATAAAGTAAATTAAAGAATAAATTATAAATTATATTGTAATCTATAAAGTATAAATTGATTATATTGACTACATATCTGTGTTGGGCTGATAATACATCAAACATAATTGCTTACTATACATAAGGGACCCTCTCTTAGGTACACCACTCCATGATGGATGCTTAACACCTGCCACATGGAGCTAAGAGGGATGTAGCCTCTACTCTTGGGCTTAAGAGAGGAGGTGTATGTGATGAGGAGGAATGGTGATAGGACACCTCACTAGGCACACCACTCCATAGTGGATGCTTAACACCTGCCACATGGAGCCAATACGGGTGTGGCATCTACTCTTGGACACCCTATCAAACTAGCCTATCCTAGTTTGCTAAGAATGGAATAACAAATAATGTGAAAGTCATTTATGAACTGATTTTATCAACTCTATCAATTGTAATATAAATGTTAACTAACTCATTTAGCAAACAGAATAACAAAGAATATGAAAGTCATTTATGAACTGATTTTATCCACTCTATCAATTGTAATATAAATGTTAACTAACTCATTTGAAGGTCTTCAATAGGTAACTGTAACACTATTCAAACCCCAGCCTAAGTCAGATTGGCACCTAAAACACAAACTTCTATCCCTTATCTTGCAACCCTTTTCATACATATATCTTCAGATTTTCACTGTATTTACATATATTTTCCATCTATCTATAAACAACATTTTTGAATGCAATAAGCCCTCCATCAAGGCAGAAAACTACTTAAGTCCTAAATGCAAGCATTTACAATGACACCATAGGAATCATACAAAAAATTGAAGTGCATAATCAACCAAAATTGGGATAGCAAGCATGAATTCTTGAGACAAAATTTGAAGCAGCTCATCAACACTTAGAAGCAACATTACCCATCAATGGAGTAGTGGGGCCAGGGTTTAATAGGACCATTCATACATTCTTTTTTTTTTACCCTAGTTAGCTCTAAAGCTAACTTTTGGAATGGTTGCATGGATTGGTACCCATTGTAGCAAATGCAATTCCAAAAGTTGGCTTTAGAGCTAACTAGGGTCAATGGAGGGATGTCAAAAAAAGAAAATGATTTTACCAAAATTACTAATCCAAAAAAAAAGAAAATTATTTTACAAAACTTACTAATCCAAAAACAGAGTAAGTATTACATACTTTCCCTTTCTCCAGGTTCTACATTATGTCCTTCCTCCTGTTCTCAACAAATTCATGAGTGTCGTAAAAAGCCATTATTGCATTAATTTTTTCCTTTGCTTCCTTTGAGAGCTACTCAACTGTATTTTTGTCATTCTGGCTTCCCTTCTTCCCAACTCTTCTTGGCTAGGCCAAGCATTCTACTCTGAGACTCAAATTCCATCAAAATTTCTTCACCATCATCTAGAGTGTAGGGTGTCAGATTTCACTTAGAAGCTTTATCTGCACTCATCAGGGCACTGTAGATAGGCATGAATAGGAATTCACTAGATCCTTAAGATGACCAAACTGCATTATAACCGTCTCCTTTTTGAACTTGTTGTTGGAAGAACTACTCATGTAAATTTTCTATAGCAGACCTTGTGTTTCCATCCAAATCTTGTGTTAGTTCATAGGCACTAGAGGCTTTATCTCTTTGGGACTCAATTGAGTCCATCTCATCTTTTATGGTCTTTGTACAACTTGGCCATTTCATGCAAAATTGAAATAATATTTTATCTTTCGACAAGCAATCTTGTACACTCTTGAAATTATCTTGAAATTTGTTGTGTGTGGAGGCACACTTCTCAATCCTATCCAATAATCTCTTCTCATTTACCTTTTTGTCCATCTCCAACTTCACCTTTAATCCACTAGAATAGTCTTTGAAGGAATCAAGTAAAAACTTTAGATTCTCGATACCGAATAGAGAGTTATCAATACTTACTCCGGATATGCTCTCCTGTAGAATCTTTACTACTTCATCAATCATCTCTCTACTCTTTTCACGTGTCTCAAGTAAAAACTTTAGATTCTCCATACTGAATAGAGAGTTATCAATACTTACTCCGGATATGCTCTCCTGTAGAATCTTTACTGCTTCATCAATCATCTCTCCACTCTTTTGATGTGTCTCAAAAATTTCTTTATGTACAGAAGAATGAAGCACATCATGCAATTGAAGCTTGTGTAGCAGACAGATTTGTACATGTCTACATGCCCCTATTGCATAAGAAGTTGCAATATTTGGGCAGATACTACCGGTTAAAACTTTAATTGCATACTTAGCAAATTTTTCAAAGGATCTCTAGAGCAACCAAAGGATTCTCCAACTAACTTTGCTTTATCTTCTGCAACATTTTCCTTCAAAGTCTTTTCTTTGTCACCAGTATTAGCCAATGTCTCCTCATCCTTCTCCTTTGTATCAGATGAATCCTTAGACTTTTTCATATCATCATTTTTTGTATCTTCATCCTCTTTCTCTTCATCGACAAATTGATCCTTGTTATCTGAAGCCATTTTTATCTCCGAGTTTCCTTGTGCATCCTCTGCAATAACCTCATCTTATGGACGAGGTGAGATATGTCCTATAGTAGTATCCTCATTTTATGTTTGTATAGCTTTTACCTCTATAGTGGTGTTTCCTCTTATTGGAGGAGCATTATCAATAACATCTTTATTTGCAGTTTCATTTTCACTGGTAACTCTTTCCTTTGTAACATTTTTTTCCACTTCTGGAAGAATATCATTTTCCACATCCTCTTCAACCCCATGCCCATGTTGAGTATCTTCTTGTTGTACTTCCTTTGCGATCTTCATTTTTGGAGTTGGCATGTAATCATGCATTCAATCTTCTATGTTTGGGATCATTCCTAAAATTTTTGCCAACTCAAAAAACCTTCTCTATAGACTCATTTTGGAGCCTCTCAAGAACATTTTGATCTCTACTCAAAAGGGTGATTACCCTTTGCTTAATTAAAAATTTCCTATTATACACTTGAGCCAATGTGGCTTTTTTTTCATTTTATAGAGGTGCACTAATCTTTTCCATAGAAAATTCTCTCAACTTTCCCTCTTTATCAATTGCCTCCTATCTTCTTGCATATAGTGCATTCCTTAATTCTTCAAGCAATTGCTTCTCAATATTCTTCATATTAACTTCAAAAGTAATAATATACTTTACAATAGCTTCATAAATGGTAGCCTTATCTATGTCATCAACAGTAGTGTACAGGGCAATAGTTTCTCCTAACATCTCATGGTCATCAATCCCATTGAAAAAAGCATCGAGTTTCATAGGGTTGTGCCCTTGCCGGAGTCTTTTTCTTCTTCTTCCTTTTTTCATCCAATGTCTTTTTCTCTTTTCCAGATTCGGGCTTCTCCCTCATTTTTATTTTGTAGCTTTATTTTTCTATTTCAACCTCAGGCTCACTGTCGATATCGATGATATCAATATTTTGTTTCTTTGTACTTGCTTCACCTTCTAAAGCTTCTAATTTCCTCTTTCGAACCAATTGTGGTCCTTCTTCTTCTTCTTCATCTTCCACATTCACACCCATATGCTTTTCCCTTGTAGCTTTCGTTTTACCGGCCACTTGGGTATGTTGTCAGAGGTGTGTTCTCCTTCATTGGAGCACTTTCAGAAACTTTTCTTTTGTCTCCTACTACAAACTTAGTCACGAAGGACATTGGAGCAACCGAAGGAGTGGTAGTTGTTCTACAAGATCTTAAGATACTTGATGATTCTCTCAATGAGCTAGACATGGATTTTTCCTTCTCAACTTGTTCTTTTGTGAGGCACATTGCCTTCGCAACTATTGAGGTAATCTTCTCAACAATCTTCTTTAAATATATTTTTGTCTTTGCTTTAAATGCACCTCCATGGATTTCTCCTCATAGGTGCCATACCACTCTTGAGATGTGTCCCTAGGTTTCCATAACATAAGGTTAACCAAACTAATTGTTACACCTCCTTCAACCTCATATCCCATTTCTAGGATCCACACAGTTCTAGGCTCAACACATCCATTATGCAACAATCTTTACTTAGCATAAAAATAATGTCATTCTTTTTTTTTTCAACAACATGCTCTGGTATTCTCTCTCTTTCCTACGTCTTTTCTTTAAATTTTTTAAAGAAACCCCATAGAGAATTCTTCTATGATTTTGAGCCTCCCAACCTCATCAAATGATCTCTGATTTGATGGGATACAGGTCTATCCTTTAGCCACACAATGTTCCTTGTATAGGGAACATCCTTCAGAAAGTAAAAATGGTAAACAAATAATCAAATTGCCAAACTTGAAGGCATACTTAGAATCTTTTTCTTCTGCAGATTTTCCAAAAGTTGCAATCTCAACATTTCACATTGATCATAGTCTTCACCCTTCTCAACCATCTCATATGTTGTATTGATGGTGGTCATCGATACTGAATTTTGCATCCTATCATCTTTGAAGCATGCTTAACTGTCAGGTTTATGAAGTCCTTTATTGTTAATTCCCTTCTATCATACTTCACACCCGTTCACTCCATCACAATTTCATTTTTCACTGACTTGAGCAGCAGAGCTGGTCCAGTTGAGCACAAACCAGTGACAACCCTAATAGCCTCTTTATTGATCAAATGTGGTATATCCAACCAAAGCAACTTGTAATGAATGCAACTCAAAGTATATCTCACCCATTCATCTACATAACAAAAGATGGGGAACCTATTCCAGACATCGAGTTTCTTCTCAACCAAAATCTCAAACTCTAATTTCAACTCAAGATCATTTTTGGTGAGTTCTTTGTACCACACATTACTTAGCTTTGTATGATTATATTCTTCCATCTTAACATGAATGTATGCCCTAACATCTTTTGTGTGTAAAACACCATATAGGATATGCAAAAATGTAGCATCTAAATCATGCATCAAAGATTTGATAGGATGTCATTTAAATTTAGGGGACAAAGAATCTGTAACCTCTACAACTTATGGTGTATTTTTCTACAAAATTGAAAGTGTTTTCTAAAGCTAGGGAAAATAGAATCTGTAAAATACATTTGAATTGCTTCCGGCTAGGGTATTGCTTGTACAAAATCTCAATTGCTTCGATCACTCCACTTCATTCTTTCACTATTCTGCTCTTCTCAAATGCTCGTTTACAAATGACTCAGATTGTGTATGAAAGTCACTAATAAACCTTTTAGAAATTGACCTACTTTCACATGAATACTCAAATTGAAAAGTTGGAAAAACAAAACCTAATTGTATGCACAGTCAATTTCAAATGCTCCACAAATTTCCATATCATTATATTTTTCACTGATTCTTTCTCCAATAGGTCAAGCATATTAACCCACACCTCATACCAATGTGTTGTATCAACACCATTTCTCTGGCAAGGGATAAATAATTTTATATTAATGCTCCCCTAAGACAAAGCTTTCTTCTTTGTTTCTGGAGGAAACATCTACACCAAATGCTAGTACAGACTCAGGCTTAGTTTCACCTTCTTCCTTCTTTTTCCAAATCTTGTCCATCTCTTCATTCATCTCTACTAGATCTTCCTTTTTCGCCAAATCATTCTTCTTTACCAAATTGTTCTTCTTCACATTCGTACATCTACAAAACTTAGAGATATGTCCAGGCCTACTGCAATTATAACATATGAGATTCTTCTGAATAGGCTTACTTCCATTCATTTTAGATTTGCATTGATTAGCTTTGTAACCAAATCCATTACATGCATAATAGTAGCCATTAAAAGATTGGAACCTTATACAATTGTTATAGCCTTATGTCCAAATCTATTGCAAAAAAAACATAAACCATTAAACGATGGGAACCTTTGTGCATTTGGTTGTCTAATAGGTGGTCGATTGAAGTCTCTCCTTTGATTCAATACCTATTTTCCATTGTTCTTCTCATAGTTTGAGGACTCTACAAGTCCTGTAAAAGACTCTTGGGACTCACGAGTCCTAGGGCTTGCCGTGTCAATTTGCCAAGGACTCTTGAGCCAAGTGTTGGAGAGTCCAAGCTAGGACTCCTAAGTCCTAGCGAGTGACTAACGCGAGTCGTAGAGTCAGAATCCCGAGTTCTGACTTAATACTCTTGGCATCGCTTGGAAACAATGAGTATGAATATTTAAAAAATGTTTTTGTTTGGTTTTTTTCATTTGAAAGTTTGAATCTATGAATATGAATGATGAAATTTCAAATATTGAGTGTTTGAATATTATATAACATGTGTAATATTTGAATTCTAAGAAATTTATAATCAAATTAGGCTCTCATGTTCTCTAACAACATTAATTTATTTTTGTTTTTTTATAAAACTATGGTTTTTTTCTTTGTCGATTTTGTGTCGAGTCCTATTTTGTGCTGCCAAGTCTAAGAATTTAGACTTTGGTTCTTCTTGTCCTCATTCTTCTTTGTAGCCTAATTCGAAGTTCATTCTTTCTTTGAGCTTTCCCCTTTCTCAAACCCGAATCCTTCTTTGTCTTTAGATCCTTTCTAATTTGCAATCATTTCATCAAAGTTTGTAGAGCTCATCTTGATTTTGTCTTCATGACTCTTTGCTTTATCCAAATCTGATCTCAGATTCACAACTTCTTCAAGCTTTGAACACTCCTCAAATTTGCTTTTCCCTTTGGCATTCAGACATTCTTCAACTCTTTTCTTTCTTCAACTTGCACCTTCAAACTGGTAATTTTTTCATTTCCATACTTCAACTACTCACTAACTTCCTTATGGCTTTCTTTGAATTTCCTAATTTTCTCTCTCAACTTTCTGATACATTCATCTGCTTCTTTGACATTTATTTCCAGATCTTTGTTCTCACTTTCAATCCTTTCCAGATCTTCAAGGCCTATTTTGAATTCTCCCTTCATGTACATAGCTCATTCAATTTGCAGTAAAAAACAAAATAATGAAAGCATGCACATAACACAAAAAACACCAGACTAGACTGTTATCCATGCATTATCATCTCTCCAACATTTATTGTATGAGGTTTTGGTATTCAATTGATAAACACCATTCTTGATGATGTCATTGAAAAATTGAGAGAAACCTTTCCAACCAATCGCCTTGTTCTTGATTATAGTGAATTGTTTAGTTCGACTTACAAACAATAAAAAGGTCAGATATATTCAATGATATCATCCACAACATCGAATAAGACTTCTTCAACTTGATAACTCATGAAATATTAAATTTATATTTTACGGAAGAGACCAACTCATAAGACCTTTCTAACTCATTTTTTTATTTTGAATGCATTTTCTATTCAAGGGTGGGAAATAGTAAATCCATTTCATATAATATCTACTTCAACCTTAATAATTCACCACTTTGCAATACATTGTGTTTTATCAAATTTATTCATAATTATGTTGAATTAAATGTTGTTATCAAAGTAGCTCTAGCTATATTGCCATCAATTTTGTTATCTTCTACTGCACACTTAGCATAATTATCCACTAGAATGTATACTATTTTTATTTATGGACTCACTATGTTGCAATTTGCAGTCTTCCATTTTCAAAGGATCCATGCAAAGGAGCAAATATATTTGGAAAATGGTGTTTATCACAAAATGAAATAAAAAAATGTAAGAGATATGATCTTTCTAATTTTTAATTACTTGATCTACAATTTATATGGTGTTGCATCATGTATTTTAATAACAAACTTATAATTTTCTTTAGTTTTTTCTTTTTTCACAAAATGTTGTCTATATCAGCCAAGAATCAACTTATCCAAACTTTTCTAGGAATGCTGCCATTTTATAGACAATTTAGTTCTCTTAAGTTTTTCTAATGATGCATGATGGTATGAGTGGGGTGAATTTTGGCAAACATGATTCTCTGCATGCAACCTGCGACATTCGCATTAATACATGGAGTTGGTACTCCAATGTCCTTGACTTTTTAATTTATTT